>JZKD02S1249736.1:0-12277 GCA_000966675.3 Picea glauca
CATATCTATTGGCCACCCTTGTAACCCTTGTTGGTACCCCTTTGAGTGGTAGCGCATCATACAACACCTATGTACAGATCGACCTAGATTACATGAAGCCCTCTTTAGACAAATCGATTGGCCACCTGGCTGCTATAGTGCCACCGAGAACAACAATTGGGAATATACTCTCTAGTACCTAGGTAGTCGGGTAGTACGGCTAAGGGTACGGTCTAACCTCCTTAGTTAGTGCCCTGAGATATTGGGCCGAGTACTACTGTTGTACTCCACACGTATATCAAAGAGATATAGCATAGGGAAAACCCTTGTCTGTAGAACCCTTGAATACCTAACCCTTGGGGACAAAAACATAAACAAATTAAAACAAACAAGATCTATTGCCGCACAACTGTGTTTGGATTGCCAAATTACTACAAATTTATTCCTGGTTAAGAATTTGGGAATTTCATCACTACAATATTCTTCATACTAGAGTATTGCACCATTATTTGAGACCTATTCCATTGGATTCATCTCTTCGCCCTTATCACATTAATACATATCATTTTTCTGCAAAAACTTTGACCCCACCTACCCCATTTCGGTTCCTTCATCATCATGGCCCATACCCATAGCCAAGACCTGGAAGATCACTTCAATACCTTGCAATCTAATTTCACCGAGACCCAACAAGAAGTGAAACAACTCAGTGCCAATGTTGCCGCCATCAATACAAACATGCAGTCCTAAATGGATGAAATCAAACAAGACCTGACTACCCAGCTTGAATCTGTCGTTTTGATGCTCTGCACCAAGATGCATATCCCTACAGATAACGCTTTATTTGACCCACCTTCAGATACTAAAGCTGAACATTCCTCTAACTTTCAGCATCATCACTTTCAATGTGACCTACACCTTCCATGGGTGGATGTGACCAAATTTGATGGTTCAGATCCCACTGGTTGGGTAACCCAAATGGAACATTATTTCTCTTTATATGACATTACAGATGACGTGGCCAAAATCAGGTACGGTGTTCTCCATCTAGATCAAGAACGTTGGCAATGGTGGCAATGGAGAAAAAATTCTCGTCAAGGGTATATTGCTTGGACACAATATGTGGCAGATCTTTATGAACGCTTTGACACTGACACCAACCATTTGGGCTGTTTGACAAAGTTGAAAAAATTAGGAACAAAGGAAGACTTTATAACTGCTTTTGAGCGCCTGGATTTTCGGATAGAGGGCATGTTTGATGCCTTTTTTCGAGAGTGTTTTATCAGTGGCCTCAAGGATGAGATTCGGGCCCATGTACTCATGGATCCGCCTCAAATTTGGGTGGAGGCTACTAAAAAAGATAAAGAAGCACAAGAAGTTGTATCTTATCAAAACTGGAAACCCTCCTTTATCCCTCATACTAAACCCGTAAATCCCACTACTCCCTCCGCTCCACTAAAGATCCAAAAATTTACCAGGGATGAAATGGCTGAATGCCAATTCAAAGGCCATTGTTATAATTGTGATGAAAAATACTTCCCAGGCCACAAGTGTAAGGAACAAAATCTTTTTATGGCCATCTCGGAGGATATTTCATAAGAGGATGTTGAAACTCCCCTTGCGTCTAACTCACCTAAAACCACTGACATAAACCCTCCCTTAGACCCTCCCAAAGTAGAATCGGTCATTTCCCTCAATGCTCTCATTGGATTCTCTGCTCCCCAAACCCTCAAGCTAATCGATTACATCAAGCATAGGAAGGTCATCATTTTGGTTGATAGTGGAAGCACCCATAATTTTATTCATCGCCGCATTGCCCAAGAAACTCATTGCTACATCCATGCCATCAATAATTTCCAAATCATGATTGCCAATGGTGGCTCCATGAAATGTGGAGGGCGTTGTGAAAATGCGCGTCTCTAAATTGGTGACTACCACTTGGAATCCCATATGTTTGCTATCGACATGGGCAGTTGTGACATTGTGTTGGGTGCATACTGGCTAAGGACTTTGGGTCCCATTCTCATGGATTTTAAGGAATTAACCATGCAATTTGACCAGGTGGGCCAACAATATAAGTTCCAAGGCATCAACACCGGTTCACCTGAGATCATTAGTTCCCATCGCATGGAAAAGATGCTCAAAAAAGGTCATTCTGGTGTTATTGCCCAACTCCATTCCATACAAGCAAAAGAGACACCCTCAGTGCCGCAAGACCTCTAGGGACTCCCTCCTTCCCGCGGTTTTCATGATCATTCCATTCCCCTTCTACTAGGAATCCTTCCTCCCAATATCTGTCCATATCATCACCCCTTTTGCCAAAAAAATGAAATTGAGAAAATGGTCCAGGAACTCCTTAATGCAGGCGTTATCCACCCTAGTACAAGCCCCTATTCTTCTCATGTGGTCATGGTACTGAAGAAAGAAGGTTCTTGGCGAATGTGTCTTGACTTCCATGCCCTCAACAAACTTACCATTAAAGACAAATTTTCCATTCCTATCATTGATGACCTCTTGGATGAATTGAGTGGTACCCAGTTCTTTACTAAACTTGATCTTCATTCTAGCTACCACCAGATATCCATGAAAGAGGAAAACATTCCCAAGACTGCCTTTAGAACTCATGAGGGCCACTATGAGTTTTTGGTCATGCCCTTTGTCTTATGTAATGCCCCCTCCACCTTCCAAACCCTCATGAATCATGTCTTCCGTCCTTTTCTCCGTCATTTTTTCTTAGTTTTCTTTGATGATATCCTCATCTATAGAAAAACCTAGACAAACCATTTTGCCCATGTGGATCGAGTTCTCCATCTACTCTATTAGCACCAAATTTTCCTAAAATAGTCTAAATGTGATTTTGGTGCCTTAGAAGTCGAGTACTTGGGTCATCTGGCTAGAAATGACGGCGTCAGGGTGGATCCTAAAAATATTGAAGCTATGCAAGACTGGCCTCACCCAAAGACTCTCAAAATCTTGCGTGGATTTCTGGGCTTAATAGGTTATTATCGCAANACTACAAATTTATTCCTGGTTAAGAATTTGGGAATTTCATCACTACAATATTCTTCATACTAGAGTATTGCACCATTATTTGAGACCTATTCCATTGGATTCATCTCTTCGCCCTTATCACATTAATACATATCATTTTTCTGCAAAAACTTTGACCCCACCTACCCCATTTCGGTTCCTTCATCATCATGGCCCATACCCATAGCCAAGACCTGGAAGATCACTTCAATACCTTGCAATCTAATTTCACCGAGACCCAACAAGAAGTGAAACAACTCAGTGCCAATGTTGCCGCCATCAATACAAACATGCAGTCCTAAATGGATGAAATCAAACAAGACCTGACTACCCAGCTTGAATCTGTCGTTTTGATGCTCTGCACCAAGATGCATATCCCTACAGATAACGCTTTATTTGACCCACCTTCAGATACTAAAGCTGAACATTCCTCTAACTTTCAGCATCATCACTTTCAATGTGACCTACACCTTCCATGGGTGGATGTGACCAAATTTGATGGTTCAGATCCCACTGGTTGGGTAACCCAAATGGAACATTATTTCTCTTTATATGACATTACAGATGACGTGGCCAAAATCAGGTACGGTGTTCTCCATCTAGATCAAGAACGTTGGCAATGGTGGCAATGGAGAAAAAATTCTCGTCAAGGGTATATTGCTTGGACACAATATGTGGCAGATCTTTATGAACGCTTTGACACTGACACCAACCATTTGGGCTGTTTGACAAAGTTGAAAAAATTAGGAACAAAGGAAGACTTTATAACTGCTTTTGAGCGCCTGGATTTTCGGATAGAGGGCATGTTTGATGCCTTTTTTCGAGAGTGTTTTATCAGTGGCCTCAAGGATGAGATTCGGGCCCATGTCCTCATGGATCCACCTCAAATTTGGGTGGAGGCTACTAAAAAAGATAAAGAAGCACAACAAGTTGTATCTTATCAAAACTGGAAACCCTCCTTTATCCCTCACACTAAACCCGTAAATCCCACTACTCCCTCCGCTCCACTAAAGATCCAAAAATTTACCAGGGATGAAATGGCTGAACGCCAATTCAAAGGCCATTGTTATAATTGTGATGAAAAATACTTCCCAAGCCACAAGTGTAAGGAACAAAATCTTTTTATGGCCATCTCGGAGGATATTTCATAAAAGGATGTTGAAACTCCCCTTGTGTCTAACTCACCTAAAACCACTGACATAACCCCTCCCTTAGACCCTCCAATAGTAGAATCGGTCATTTCCCTCAATGATCTCATTGGATTCTCTGCTCCCCAAACCCTCAACCTAATCGATTACATCAAGCATAGGAAGGTCATCATTTTGGTTGATAGTGGAAGCACCCATAATTTTATTCATCGCCGCATTGCCCAAGAAACTCATTGCTACATCCATGCCATCAATAATTTCCAAATCATGATTGCCAATGGTGGCTCCATGAAATGTGGAGGGCGTTGTGAAAATGCGCGTCTCTAAATTGGTGACTACCACTTGGAATCCCATATGTTTGCTATCGACATGGGCAGTTGTGACATTGTGTTGGGTGCATACTGGCTAAGGACTTTGGGTCCCATTCTCATGGATTTTAAGGAATTAACCATGCAATTTGACCAGGTGGGCCAACAATATAAGTTCCAAGGCATCAACACCGGTTCACCTGAGATCATTAGTTCCCATCGCATGGAAAAGATGCTCAAAAAAGGTCATTCTGGTGTTATTGCCCAACTCCATTCCATACAAGCAAAAGAGACACCCTCAGTGCCGCAAGACCTCTAGGGACTCCCTCCTTCCCGCGGTTTTCATGATCATTCCATTCCCCTTCTACTAGGAATCCTTCCTCCCAATATCTGTCCATATCATCACCCCTTTTGCCAAAAAAATGAAATTGAGAAAATGGTCCAGGAACTCCTTAATGCAGGCGTTATCCACCCTAGTACAAGCCCCTATTCTTCTCATGTGGTCATGGTACTGAAGAAAGAAGGTTCTTGGCGAATGTGTCTTGACTTCCATGCCCTCAACAAACTTACCATTAAAGACAAATTTTCCATTCCTATCATTGATGACCTCTTGGATGAATTGAGTGGTACCCAGTTCTTTACTAAACTTGATCTTCATTCTAGCTACCACCAGATATCCATGAAAGAGGAAAACATTCCCAAGACTGCCTTTAGAACTCATGAGGGCCACTATGAGTTTTTGGTCATGCCCTTTGTCTTATGTAATGCCCCCTCCACCTTCCAAACCCTCATGAATCATGTCTTCCGTCCTTTTCTCCGTCATTTTTTCTTAGTTTTCTTTGATGATATCCTCATCTATAGAAAAACCTAGACAAACCATTTTGCCCATGTGGATCGAGTTCTCCATCTACTCTATTAGCACCAAATTTTCCTAAAATAGTCTAAATGTGATTTTGGTGCCTTAGAAGTCGAGTACTTGGGTCATCTGGCTAGAAATGACGGCGTCAGGGTGGATCCTAAAAATATTGAAGCTATGCAAGACTGGCCTCACCCAAAGACTCTCAAAATCTTGCGTGGATTTCTGGGCTTAATAGGTTATTATCGCAAGTTTGTTAAGAATTATCGAAAGATCGCAACACCTCTCACTGCACTCCTCGAAAAGAACTCTTTCACTTGGACTCCAACAACTGCTCAAGATTTTGAAACCTTGAAGATGGACATGTGAACCACTCCAGTCCTGGCCCTTCTTGATTTCACAAAGACCTTTGTCTTGGAATGTGATGCTTCAAGGAAAGGAATTGGTGTTGTCCTTATGTAAGAGGGTCGGCCTTTGTCCTTTACCAACAAGCAATTGTCTGAAAGAAATATCGGCAAATCAATCTATGCAAAGGAAATGTTGGCTATTCTGCATTCCATTGATATGTGGTGCCCTTATCTATTGGGGCAACGCTTCCAAATTACGACAGACCATCAAAGCCTCAAGTATTTTTTGGAACAACACATTTCCTCCCCAGAGAAACAAAAGTGGGTGACCAAGCTCTTTGGATATGATTATGAGATCATTTACAAGAAAGGAAAAGACAATGCGGTTGTGGATGCACTTTCCCAAAAATATGAAGATTAAGGATCCATTTTTTCTCTTTCCTTCATTGTACCATATTGGCTCCAAGCCATTCGTCAGGAAAGGCTACAAGATCCCAAAAGTTCATAGCTGATCCAACAATTGCAGTCCAATGCTCCAGCTTCCCCAAGGTACTCTTGGCTCCATGATGAGCTTCAATACAAAGGCCATTTGTATTTAAGTAAACAATAGAAACTTAAATCCATGGTACTTTCTGAGCTTCATGCTACACCCACAGCTGGGCACTCTGGGTTTACCAAAACTTATGATAGGGTCAAACACTCTTTTTTCTGGGATGACATGAAACAAGACATTCGTAATTTTGTCACTCAATGTGATGTGTTTCAACGCAACAAGGGTGAAACAGTCAAATATCCGGGCACACTACAACCGCTTCTGATTCCACCTGTTATTTGGAGGGATATCTCTATGGATTTTATTACAGGCTTACCCAAATTGGGAAATAAATTAGTCATCATGGTGGTTGTTGATCGCCTTTCCAAGTATGCTCATTTCTGTGCTCTTCAACACCCATTTAAAACATTCATGGTGGCTCAAATTTTCATGGATCAAGCTTCATGGCATGCCGCATTCTATTGTTTCTGATCACGACCCAACTTTAACTAGCAATTTTTGGCAAGAACTGTTCAAGCTACAAGGCACCCAATTGCATCTCAACACAACTTATCATCCCCAGACTGATGGTCAAATGGAAGTTGTCAACAAGTGTTTGGAAANCACCCCTTTTGCCAAAAAAATGAAATTGAGAAAATGGTCCAGGAACTCCTTAATGCAGGCATTATCCACCCTAGTATAAGCCCCTATTCTTCTCATGTGGTCATGGTACTGAAGAAACAAGGTTCTTGGCGAATGTGTCTTGACTTCCATGCCCTCAACAAACTTACCATTAAAGACAAATTTTCCATTCCTATCATTGATGACCTCTTGGATGAATTGAGTGGTACCCAATTCTTTACTAAACTTGATCTTCGTTCTAGCTACCACCAGATATCCATGAAAGAGGAAAACATTCCCAAGACTTCCTTTAGAACTCATGAGGGCCACTATGAGTTTTTGGTCATGCCCTTTGTCTTATGTAATGCCCCCTCCACCTTCCAAAGCCTCATGAATCATGTCTTCCGTCCTTTTCTCCGTCATTTGTTCTTAGTTTTCTTTGATGATATCCTAATCTATAGAAAAACCTAGACAAACCATTTTGCCCATGTGGATCGAGTTCTCCATCTACTCTATTAGCACCAACTTTTCCTAAAATAGTCTAAATGTGCTTTTGGTGCCTTAGAAGTCGAGTACTTGGGTCATCTGGCTGGAAATGACGGCGTCAGGGTGGATCCTAAAAATATTGAAGCTATGCAAGACTGGCCTCACCCAAAGACTCTCAAAATCTTGCGTGGATTTCTGGGCTTAATAGGTTATTATCGCAAGTTTGTTAAGAATTATCGAAAGATCGCAACACCTCTCACTGCACTCCTCGAAAAGAACTCTTTCACTTGGACTCCAACAACTGCTCAAGATTTTGAAACCTTGAAGATGGACATGTGAACCACTCCAGTCCTGGCCCTTCTTGATTTCACAAAGACCTTTGTCTTGGAATGTGATGCTTCAAGGAAAGGAATTGGTGTTGTCCTTATGTAAGAGGGTCGGCCTTTGTCCTTTACCAACAAGCAATTGTCTGAAAGAAATATCGGCAAATCAATCTATGCAAAGGAAATGTTGGCTATTCTGCATTCCATTGATATGTGGTGCCCTTATCTATTGGGGCAACGCTTCCAAATTACGACAGACCATCAAAGCCTCAAGTATTTTTTGGAACAACACATTTCCTCCCCAGAGAAACAAAAGTGGGTGACCAAGCTCTTTGGATATGATTATGAGATCATTTACAAGAAAGGAAAAGACAATGCGGTTGTGGATGCACTTTCCCAAAAATATGAAGATTAAGGATCCATTTTTTCTCTTTCCTTCATTGTACCATATTGGCTCCAAGCCATTCGTCAGGAAAGGCTACAAGATCCCAAAAGTTCATAGCTGATCCAACAATTGCAGTCCAATGCTCCAGCTTCCCCAAGGTACTCTTGGCTCCATGATGAGCTTCAATACAAAGGCCATTTGTATTTAAGTAAACAATAGAAACTTAAATCCATGGTACTTTCTGAGCTTCATGCTACACCCACAGCTGGGCACTCTGGGTTTACCAAAACTTATGATAGGGTCAAACACTCTTTTTTCTGGGATGACATGAAACAAGACATTCGTAATTTTGTCACTCAATGTGATGTGTTTCAACGCAACAAGGGTGAAACAGTCAAATATCCGGGCACACTACAACCGCTTCTGATTCCACCTGTTATTTGGAGGGATATCTCTATGGATTTTATTACAGGCTTACCCAAATTGGGAAATAAATTAGTCATCATGGTGGTTGTTGATCGCCTTTCCAAGTATGCTCATTTCTGTGCTCTTCAACACCCATTTAAAACATTCATGGTGGCTCAAATTTTCATGGATCAAGCTTCATGGCATGCCGCATTCTATTGTTTCTGATCACGACCCAACTTTAACTAGCAATTTTTGGCAAGAACTGTTCAAGCTACAAGGCACCCAATTGCATCTCAACACAACTTATCATCCCCAGACTGATGGTCAAATGGAAGTTGTCAACAAGTGTTTGGAAACATATTTGAGGCGTTTTTCCTCGGAAAAGAAAAATCAGTGGGCTCAATGGTTACCCCTAGTTGAATGGTGGTACAACACTTCATACCATACAACTACACACATGACTCCTTTTGAATTGGTATATGGAAAAAATCCACCTTCATTTCTCTCATACTTACCTGGTGTCTCGAAGGTCAAGGTGGTTGACCAAACACTTACAGTTTAAGAGTCTATTCTCCATAACCTCAAAGAGAATTTGGTCATGGAACAGAATCGTATGAAGCAACAAGTAGATCAAGGTCACTCTGAATGTCAATTTGCAGAAGGGGATCAAGTGTTTCTTCAACTGCAACCTTACAAGAAAAATTCCCTCAAGGTCGAACATTGTAAGAAGCTAGTGCCCAAATTTTATGGTCCTTATACAGTTCTCAAGCATGTGCGACAGGTGGCCTATCAGTTAGCTTTGCCCAGTCTTTCTAAGCTACATCCTATTTTTCATGTTTCATGCTTAAATAAGGTGATTGGAACTAAGTGCCAAATTCAAACCAACCTTCCTAAGTTAGCTGAAGAAGGATCCATTTGGCTACAACTACAAGAAGTTTTGGACTAGCATGAGCGTTGCCTGTGTCAGAGAACCATAAAGGAAGTGTTAGTCCAGTGGAAAGATACAACTCCAACAAATGCCACTTGGGAACCATCTGCCATTCTGCAACAATTTCCACATCTCAAGCCTTGAGGACAAGGATGTTTTTAAGGGGGCGGACATGTTAGGGTCCTAACCCGCACATAAGTAGAACAATATATTCGGATGTAATAAAGGTCAATATTAATAAGGCCTTTCAATAAAATAGAATAAGTTGAATGTAAGAAGACCTAATAGAAGCTTTCGCCTCTAGAAGGATCTTCCTCTAGATGCTTCTTTTGATAGACATATTTAGTATAAATAGGAGTCGAGGGTATGAGAACCCTAGCTTGGATATTATTGTAATATAGCTCTGCTCGAGTGGAGGTTTCCCCCTCGAAGAGGCCCGTGAACATTGCTCTCAGAATCAAAGTTCTATTTCTGTTGTTATTCATATATCATTTCAGTGTTATTGTGGTGATTGTTCTGGTTATATTGTTGTTATTCTGCCATTTCTATCATTTTATTTCTATTCTGCATACTTTTTATATCTGGTATATTACATTCATGTCCTTGATGATTTATGCCATTTTATTTGATTTTTTCACATGCCTCTTAAGCATATCCTTATTTTGGTCTGATGAATTAATGCTTGAACATGTTTATGACTTGAATTCCTTGATGATTCATGCCTACTTTGATTTTGATTGATGATTTGATCTTTGTTCCTTGCGTTGATATTATGATTATGCAATTTTATTACCCTTCTTGGTTTCCTTGAATGATTTTCTTTATCTCGTTCTCTATCTAGAGATAAAACAAGAGGTGGTGAAGGAGAGCTTGCACTTATGGAAGACATGGAAGACATGGAGGATTATGAGATCAAATATAATTGGATTTTTTCTTCACAATGAAGTGACAAAAACCTATGATAATATTCTAATGAATAGATTTATCGAAGAAGAGTTTCACGTAGTGATATTTCAATATGAAATATTGAATATGAATCTTGTTCCATCATGAAAAATGTCACTTTTATCATCTTCATGCATAATGGTCATGCTGGATGAATTTATTTATTTATTTTCGTCTCAATTAATACTATTTATAGACTTAGCTAGACTTATTAAAATTATCTCACACCTTTGGCAAACTTAAAATAGGGTTTCTGAATATTTTGACATTTCTACCCATGATTTGGTTTCAATGCGTAATTGAGTCAGTTGGGAATTTTGGAGGATCAAATTAATTCAACCAATGCTTAGTCATATGTAAGTCAATCTACACTTTAAAAGTACACACACACACAATTACAAATGAAATTCCTAAGATGTCCAGAAGCATATATACCACCTTCACCATCAAATTCATGTCAATTTTCACATGAAACTCTACGTGACAAATTTTTTAGATATAAAAATTGCTTCCTAGTGGTCTAACAATAAAACCCTAGCTGTTATCACTGAACAATTTTACACTAAAAATTATTAACTGAAATTATATGTAGTGGAAACATAAAATATTAGAGATGAATCATCAACACATATGAAACCCAATATTTCTATTCTTGTAACCTTACCAACTTCATAAATCTCGAGGGAAAAATCATACCTCCCAACCAATAAAAATATCACCAAATATGAGAACAACACCTATCCTCTCAGTCACTACAATTTTACCAAAATATGAGAACAACCTTTTCCTCCAATAACCATACAAATAAGAAAAACCAAACCTTATCAAATATCCTAGAAATATCTTCCACCCACAAATATGCTGCAGACCCCTTGTACAACATGTTGACATCACTTGTCATCCTTTATGGACATGCACCTACCTAGAAAAATCTTAGTACAGATGTATGCAATTGTTCCCACTACAACCTGCATACATACATGACTGTTCCCACTGCAACCCGTGTACGTATGCGACTGTTCCCTTCGAAACCCATGTACATGCACAAAAACCTATACGAACACTTCTGTACGATTCACTCCACTCGTATATTTTCTTCCATCTACGACTTCCTCTCTCTCCCACACTTGTGGTGTGCTTTTCCATGAACAAAAAATAGAGAGTCATCAACCCTAGGCCATATTTTCCACCATGCAAAATTTCCCTTTGCTGAAAATCACCACGCCTCCTAGTACAAGTGCAAACTCACTTATGCTAACTTCATCCTTACACAATGAAAAAATGTCACAATGAACTCTCTCCTTTATATACAAGTCCAATGAGTGAGTTTAGGTACCCCTTATAAACTCAATAATTAGTTATAATATTTTATTCTTCTTTGTGGGTGTGACATCCCATTACAATCCCACAAAGCCCACCAACTTTCCCATGAGGCCCTAGCCCCATTTTGGGGTCAATTTCACTAAAATGAAAGACTGATCTGGTGCCAAGGAAGATTCCCACATTCCTGACACCTTGACCTCTTGTGGGAATATGTCCCAAAGCTACAATAAACAACAATTAAATCTTTAACAAGATATCAACTATCTTTGTGGGAACGTTACTTTCTATTCAGAGAGAAATATAATCATGTTCCTACACATGGATAAGGATAGGATCCATTAGCAGTTAAACAAATTCAAAAATAATGACTCCAAAACATCATATTGTCATCGTCCCTCCTTCTAGCACCAATTTTTTGACATGGGAAAGATTCCCATTCCAACAATAATGAGAATTTACTGATGCTAGGTCTCAATTAGACCTGCTCTTGTTTGGTATGGAAATCTCTTCTAGTATGTGGGCCCAGTTTTCGCCAACAAAATTGATTTCTCCCAAAAATGACACTTTTACATTTAATATCTCTAAATTCCTAAATACATTCCTAATATATCATAAATATGCAGTCTTATTCTAGCCTATGTTGGATCCTAATCTAATA
>JZKD02S1249769.1:0-12277 GCA_000966675.3 Picea glauca
TTTTAGATCTGGAAGCTTTGTGCTCTGCTAAAAGTAAGATAAGAGGAAATTTTTGTTTCAAGAATATGGATCTAGCTAGAAGAAAGAAGATTTGATATGAGTAGATTTGATAAGAATAGTGAAATGTGTGTTATTCATATGCATAGAAATAATGGTTGGACTAATAAATGGATGCAGGACCCTAGAAATATTTTTTTGCAGGTTAGCTACTATGATCCTAGTGTGCAATACATGAAAGGATGGGGATCATTTAAGAGAAATAGGGGATTAAATCTTTGTTATAGTTGCAGAAGATCAGGACATCTTGCTAAGGAATTCCCTAGTAGAAGACCCAGTTATCTTTGCTGTAAAGCTATGGACCATGAAGTTTAAGATTTCCCTAGAATTATTGCTAAACTTCAAATAATGAATATGAGATAAGAAGACGATGAGAAAGTTTAAGAAAATGAGACCATGGTATAACCCAAGAAGGAATTAGAGATTGTACTATTACAGATGAAAAAAACCCTGAATGACCACATATATACTAATCTAACATAGATCTTAAAATAGAAAGAGAAAAGAGAAGTAAGAATAGGAGACTTCGACATTGACTATATTATGGATGAGGAAACACAGGTGAATATAATGACAGAAAGAACTTGAGAAATTCTAGGAAAGCCTACTATGATTCCTTCATTAGGAGGAATAAGATTATTTAGAGGAAAGATGATAACCCTATGTGGAAGACTTACCCAGATATCTATGAGTGCTCATGGAACTTCGACATAAGATTATTTTGAGGTTGTTAAATTTATTGAGAACAATGCCCCATATGCTATGTTATTAGGAAAACCTTGGATTGAAAGGGATCAGGCCAAAAGGAAAGAAGAAGAAGTCTTAGAGTAGAAGAAGCAAGATTTGAAATATTTCATGACTAGGAGGATCACACACTTGATTGAAGAACATGAGAATAGATCGAAGCTATTTAGAACCAAAAACTTGGATGTTGAAGTTGAAAGAACACAAGAAGACTCAAAGAAGACTGAAGCACCTACCCCTGATAGAGAATAAGTATTTCCCTTGAATGCTGGGAAAGAATATCAATAGTGCGAAGTTACTATGCTAATAGGAGATAAGAATCAGAATTGAAAGAGGAACAACAAGACAAAGATCACTGGGAAAAATGATATAAATCTCAGTAAGAAGAGAGAAAAGATCAAGAAATTACAGAAGATTCCAGAGGGAACTTCGCAAGAGGAAAATTTGCAAAACTGGAACTTCACCGCGATATCAGAACAACGCCACATGGAAATTCGCCATGGAGAAGCAATATATTCATTGGGAATAGTATAACCGTTAGACCGATACCCCAAACAGGTAGAACGACATTTATGGTCAGAAAACTCGCCATCAGACAGTTGGGACTACACTGTAATTGACATAACTAAATTAATGAAGGTCTCTTGTCCATTGGAAAGATCCGTTACTTTGTTGTCTACTTATTCCATTGACTGTTTCAATGAGAACACTTTTGCGAATTGTATCAGAGAGAACTCATTGCTACTGCGCTATGATTAGTAAGATTGACACCAGTTCTATTATTTTTCACACTCATTCATCCATTTGATCTAAGCGTGTATGTCAGGAAAGCTCATCACCAAGGAGAAAATCATCTAAGAAGTTCTCATCGATCTCATGGTTGAGAAAGTAATGTCTGCAAGTATTCAAGCGTCCTCGACGAGAGGAGTTCAAGCCTCTATGTCAAATGCTTGCAAATCTGGACCATCTTGAGTTGTCACAGAAAAGAGAACCAAGCACAAAGATGACCTAGAAAATGAGAATCTAATCCTAACCATCTTACCTGACTACATCTCACCCCTAGATGGCATGGTGAGTTGTAATAGTGTACCAAGAGATTTTGATTACACCATGGTTACTGCGTACCTCCCAAAAAGGATACACGCAGTTAGAGTGCAGTAGGACAAGATCGCAACGTTGAAGTTCAACGACTTCAACCTAGGAGACCACAAGAACCATAGTATTCTCACCTCGTATAAATACTTGACCAGGACCAAGGGGAAGAACTCGAAAATAATCCCCCATCTGTGGATGATGAATCTCGCACAGTCCACCCTGTTGAATGTAATGAAAATCCCACACTTCGGAAGGCACTAGGAGATTAACGCCTCTATCAATCTCCTACGTTCATGTTACCATGGAGTCTACTTATGGATAGACTAACATATCATAGTGAATCCGATGTTGATCCATAGGATCACTGGATTGAGCATGCAAGGACCTAACCCATAGGACTTCTATCTAAGGAAAGCCACAGATCGCGCATTACCATAGAATATCGAGGATACCTACGGTGATCTTGAGAAGGGGATGCGAGGCTACAAGGTAGCTTCCATACAGAATGGCATGGTGTGCCTAGCATGCTAATTAATTACAACAAATCTAGTAAGGAAGAACAGACCCACGCAGGTAATAGGGTTTGTCGTTGATCTCGCGGGGAAATGTGTAGAATGCCTATAAATGAATTGAGCAAAGTACCTAGTCAATCAACTGGAGTTAGACTATTGTGAAGCTGAAGATCAGGGCTATGAGTTCCACTTTAGATGGCTCTTGATCCTCATAGAGTTTCTTTCTTGGGAGATGCCGGAAGGTGTGATCTTCCAGGACATTGAGTCATTTGATCCACTTGCACAGAGTTCACCATGCTCGGGTACTCAAGCGATATGGGAAAACAGTGGTAGTCAAACACAATTTTTCATACGTACTATCTCCAACTGAAGAGGGCTATCGAAGCTGAACCTCGCATGACTCTGAACACCCTATAGCGGTTCCTACCCCTCATGAAGTTCTACGAATATCGAAACTTCATCTATATCACTGAGTGAGAAGACAAGCATAAGGAGGAGATTTAGTCATACTACAAGCTCATAGAAGAGGACCTCGAGGAGATAAATAAGGACTGGTCAGCAGAACTCCTTATCCCCGTTGATCCTGCAGAGATGTTTGACCCTGAACTTGACAGCTTGGAGGCCACTCACAAAGAACATGACACACCCAGAACCAGTAGAAGGAAGAAGACTGTAGAAGTCCAAGACTTAAACAGTGCCTCAGAAAAGTCTTCTTGAATATCACCTGGTTGAGGGGGTGATGATGAAGTAGAAGAGATAAATGGAAAAGAATATGAGAAGAAGATAGACGAAGTAACACTGCCTAGAGATGAGGCTGAACCCCTAAAGAAAAGGAAGGCTTCTCCCACGAAACCCTCTTCCTGGAATAAATCTAGAGCCACCTTGACCAAGATGCAAATAGTGCTCATTGTTGATGAATTTGACTTCATCATCGCAGCTGTAAACGAAACCTCGCAGGAAATCTTGCAGAAATAGGAAGCCAAGAAGGAAGAAATGTATGACAAAATTGAAGTTGAACTCTGAGGGGTACAACAGAGTCACAAACCCTTCATTCTAGTTGCGCAGTGTCCACTACGCCCCTTCCATCGGGAGAACTAGAGTTGGGAGATGAGCCAGCTCGACTCTACCGACTAGCTGATGCGACCGAAGGTCACCTTCGTCACACACAAGAAGAAACTGAACAAGCCACCTAGGCCTTGAAACAAGTGCAAGAATTAGTTGTAGAACAACGTCGAGTTGTGGAGCAGGAGAAGGTTTCTCTCCAAACAAAGTTTGAAGAGGAGAAAGCACAAATTCAGCAAGAAAAAGAACAATTGCTCACAGAGAAACTCTAAGTGAAGGAAGCAATCAACAGAGAAATTCACTTTGTGACAGGATTAGAGCCAAACAAAAAAAAAAAGTTGAGCATCAAGTAGAATAGCTCACATAAGATATCCAACAACTACAACAAATAATCGCATACTTAGAGCTCCAAACAGTACTCGACACTCAGCAGGAAGTGAGGGATCAAAGAGAACCAACTATCCGAAGAACAATTTAGAGAATAAAGGTCATTGCCATGGAATGTAAACAAATAAGTGATCACAGTGCCCAGACGTATGAGTGACTCACTGAGAATTCAGAACTGAAGGCACTGGAGTCATAGCTCCAGGAGGCGAAGCAACAAGCAGAAACAATACAGGCGCAGTTTAAGCCCCTGTCAGTTGTTGAAAGGATGAAGTGATCCCAAGAGAAACACATTGCTCAATAACAGGTCCACACCATTCAGAGCAGAGTCATGGAAGTGACTCAGAGGCTTCAACCTATACAGGATGAGTCTTTCCAATTTTTCTCTAAGATCAAAGGTTAAGGAGCAGAGCTAGATAAAGTCATCACTCCAGTTGAACAATGCCTAGAGGGACCTATCAACGAAGTTGTTATCCAAGAGTTCATTGAGAAGGATGACATGGAACAAAGACAAGTGGAAGCAACTCGAGCCAAGATTGAGGATTTTGAAGTAGAGATAACCACATCAAAGTGACACAGGATGAGTCACAGGTGAGTGTTGGGGGTCTGTTTCCTTGACCAAGTTTTGAGGATCCTTGGTCATGTTTGACCTATTTTGGGGACTTTGACAGGTTGTCGAAGGCGGAGCACAAGATGAAGTGGATATTGCAGGATCTCGGTCTCTCTTTAGGGATTTTTGAGTTTTTGGGCTTATGTAATGGGTATGGGGATTACATCCCATGGGTTTACCTATGCTTAGGCATATTTTTTAATGTATAAATAGAAATCTAGGCAATGTAGGAAATAAGTTCAATCTATGTGATCAAAGAGTTTTAATTTGTGCTAAGTGCAAGTAATAGTTTTAAGTTCTTTGTGCATACTGTGTGAGACTTGCAGAGCTAAGTGCAAGTGATTATAAGAGACTGTGGAAGGCTTTGTGATATAACTCAAGGAAGGAGGATCTAGCGAAGAGTGCGCAGATCTCTTTTCCTCTGTGAATATGATATTGAGGCTCTGTGCTTGTAATAAGATTGAAAGAAGCTAATAAAGAAGATGAAGAGTTGGTGGGTGTAGCCCCAAGATGGGGGTGAACCACATATATCTTGTGTTGTGAATGTTTTGTGCTTTTTGTTGTTCTTTTGTTTATGTGATTCAATGCTTAGTGCGATGTTAAATGATAGATGAATCTGATAAGATAGTTTAGTGCTGGATAATGTGAATGAATGCTAGATCTGATCTCTATCTGTATGCTTAGTGCTTGAATCTATTGGGTCTGTGTGAATACTGCACTGATATGTTGTTAGGGTTTAGTTGCGCTATGAACTAAAGATGAATACTAATGAACTGTAATAACTAAGTACTCTGTTAAGGTATTACAATCACATATCTGTGTCCCAACTAAGGTTGCATACATTTGAGTCCTGCAACCACCCCTGCTTCTACCTCGAGTGAGACTTCATCTGCTTCGCAAGTGTTGCCAAAAGGGCTGGTAGTTAGGGTTTTGTTGGTGCGCTCTTGAGTGTTGAACCCTGGGTCTACCCCTATGCCAACAATATATAATGAAGGATCCTATAGAAATAACAAAGCATGTTTCCCATATTTCCATCATTGTTGTAGAATCTTGGTTCTTCCAGTCCCCATAAAGATACCTTGGGTGTAATATCCCTCGGTCGAACCCAATTGTAAATGTAATATAAGTGTACTTAAGCTGGTGAGTTGTTTTGACATAATTTGGTAATGCACCTCCCATGGCATAGTGTGCGCATGAACTGCGTAGTAAAATGATGTAGTATGCACATTCCTAGATACCGCATGCAGTAACTAAAGTGCACACAGTATGGAGGACAATGAGCCTCATGTATATGATATGTGTTATAGGCTAGTGAGAAAGTTATTATAAGCTAGGGTGCTTATGTTTTGGTATTAGGCTGAAGCGCCTAGATGTTAAAGGCCAGTGTGCCTATTTTGTACATTTATCATGATTAATATAAAATACATCATTGTGCACAAATCAACCATGATAAAATAGATGGGGGATTGAACTTCACCAGTTAGGGAAAGGGAGGGCCAAAATTCAAGGGAAAGGGCTAAGCTAGAGAGCTTAAGACAAAAGGGAATATTATATTAATATTTCCTTAAGCATAAATTATGGATAATTATTTTATCCTAAGTTCTAAAGTTGGGGACAAGTGGACCAAAGTAGCTTCCAACATGACAAGTGTCAAGTTGGGGACTTGCATTCATATCATGGGGACTTATCTCTTTTGGTCACTTTTCACTGGGATTCTTACTAGCATCTTCACCATCATTATCATGACGACTTTCATGATCAGTTTCATGATGATTCCTTCCGTCTCTCAGTTATCCATTCAATGATTCCATGACCATTTTCACTCACGCAGTCTATTATCCTTGAGACATCCATTTCACCATATCTGAGCCTGTTTCCATAGCCTTTTTTGGTTGGTGTACTTGGTTAGCTTGGAGCGGGATTGAAGAAGCAGGTTGTCAGGCCCGTGAGCAATTCTCCGAGCGAGAAAATTGATGGGGATTAATTCCCGAAGGTGCTAAACTACAACTACAGTGCTCTAAGACTTATGGTCTGGCCTATTGCTGAAGCCTTGGAAGGGAAGTGGGGCAGCCAAGGGACTGTTGAGAAGAGAAGGGGCACACTTCCTTGGGTGGGATAGGCATGTGGGGAATGATAGGTTGTAGGTTGTTAGTTGAGTGAGCACCTAAGATGGAGTCTTTCCTATTGTCCATGAGCCTTAGCTTGGTTATGAACCCTTTGCCCGGGTAGAGTTCAGTCCTAGCTCGAGGGTGACTCATTGTTGAGAGTGATGAACAATGTAGTATAAGGCTGGGATGTTCGTGGATGGTCTGTACGCAGTTGTTGACAATCTTTCCAAGAGAAGTACCAATCGTATGATAAGATTATATGTTGCATTTTTAATTATGTGCTTATGTTACGGGTTATCATATATGTGATTATAATTGCATGTATGTTATGAGTATTTCCCTGTATATGTTGCATATCTATGGTTTCTATTATTTCAGTATAAAATCATATATTACAGAATGTAATTGTTTGTTTATTTTTATATGTAAAGCTTCCACAAGAGTGTTGTATGTATATGTTTAAGTTGCATGCAATTTGAAGAGAAAATTTATGTGGCATCGATTAGTTAATTTCTGGGTATGTTACCATATGTTCCGTAGTAAGAGAATGAAAGTTTTCCCTAGTGTAGCATGTCCCGACCTATTTAAGGATGGGGATGTTACCAATTGGTGTCATAGCATGAGAGATTGCTCTAGAGTGGCATTCCCCAACCTGTGGGTGGCCGGGGGATGTTACAAGTTGGTATTGGAGCTTCATTTTCAACACTGAGCTTGGATAGGCCAGAGGGGTTCAAGTGAAGCGAATATTCACAGAAGAGTAACTTCAAAGTGACCAAAATTCAATTCATGGAGTGTCCGTGGAAAATTTTTGCGTGCAGGTGCGCGCAGTAAATTTTTGCACCACGCGGAAAACGTTGGCATGCAAGTGTGCACAGTAAATTGTGGTGTCGTGTGGAAGATTGTTGTGTGTGGATGCACGTGCTGAATTTATCCTTGCGCGGTGAGCACACACATAGTAATGTGCACATGGGGTGTGCAAGTATTGCATAACACAGAGGAGTTTTGTTGGTACACACATTGTATGAGTATAAGTTGTCTCGCGATAGTGTATTCAATGGTGTGTGTAGATAATTGTGCATGATGGGAGATATTGAACTTTAATGTGGTGCAATGCATAGGGAACAATCCATGTGGAGTGTCAATGTGCAATACCAAAACTATGTGTAGTGGATATTGGCGCACAACGCAAAAGTAGTGCATGCAAGTTGTCGGCGTGACAGAGAAGAAATGCATAGTGGATATAGGTGCACAAAAAAGTGTTTTACCTTGTGATGTTTCTATGCATGATAAATATGGATGTACAGGTTGAATTTTAGTGCATGCAAAGTCATTTGGAAGACGATGAGTCTAAGTTTAATTTTCATAACATTAGAAGAAAAACGAAACACACAACCGCATCGAAGCATTAATTAAAAGGAATTCCGAGTTTTATATTCCTCTGATTCAGACAAATGGAAGTGAAATATAAGCTTACAAGAAAAGCATATTATAAAATAAAACAAGACTCATAACACCACCAGATAGAATTTTGTAATAAACAGTCCAAAATCTGCTTCTGTATTTATATAATCGTATTAATCACAAAATTACAAAAAGGGGGATGATAGCAGTTATCCTGTTGTAAAAAGGGTCATTTAAGAACAAGCCTATCATCTCTGGTGCTCCTTTCATCCCCTACCAGTTGTTCAAAAATTCGCTGAAACATAATTTTAGTTGAAGACTCACTTCAGCTTAGCGATCTCCTCCTTTAAAGAATCTAACCAGGACAGTTGATTCTATCCAACACTTTCTGTTGTTTCAGCCATGGATTCCTCCTTCTTCTGCTGCTTTCTCAGTTTCTTCTTAGTAGCTGGACTATTGATGACTAAATCCTATAGTGGGATTCAACCTGACTTCCAACTGCGAGTCTATAGCAGGTTCTGTGTGGAATTTACTCACTAGAATGTGCACAAGGACCCTTTCCTCCTTATTCGCTGGAAATTCTAGCATGTTTCCCGAATAACCAGTCTCACTTGATTTAGCCTTTTCCATGTATCTCAAGTTGTGGATACCGAAATGATTTTACAGAGAGAAAAAATTCGAGCAATTTGGAGATTACTTCAGTTATGGATACACAGATACCTTCATACTTGAGGATTGGTAATTATATAATTCCAATTATGAAGCACATACGGACTATGTACAAGAGAGTTGGGTTTCCATGCTCGGCTAATCCATTTTGAATGATTAGCTTTTGAGTTCATTACATGGCCTCATTCAGCTGACGTCACATGGCTACGAAGTACCAAACGAGTGAAATAGGGTGATCTGGATAGCCATCGCCCGCTCCACGAGTGGTCAATTTGACATGTTGAAACACGTGATACCGCATCTTGGCGAAAGTAGTTTTGGAAAACCACCTTTTTGCACAGATGTATCTTTGAAGGCACAATGCATCTATGTTTTCAATACTTGGGTCTTATCTAGAATTGTCATGGTGATAACACCAAGAAATCAAGAGAGATAATTCTGATGTATATATTGAACCAAATGGTTCATATTTTTCATGAATTATTGAATTGTTAGCCTGATAAGTTTTGATGGCTGCACGTTTTGCAGAATTAACAACAACTAGATCAGATTAGACCAATTTGTAGTCCATAGGAATGGAAGAAGCATAAGAGAATTACAGTCAGCAAGATGAGAGCAGAGGGGTGGATGTCCATTTGGGCATTGAAGGAACGAACTCCAATGGACATGGAGAAGAAAGGAATGAAAACATGAATATGGTTGAGACCTTTAAGAATTTGCAGAAGGATGTCCAAATCCATAAAGCTGATAATGAAAGGCTTATGAGAGCCAAAGAGCAGTTGGATGACTTCAACATGAAATTATTGGAGGGCTTGNGTCTTTCCTATTGTCCATGAGCCTTAGCTTGGTTAGGAACCCTTTACCCAGGTGGAGTTCAGTCCTAGCTCGAGGGTGACTCATTGTTGAGAGTGATGAACAATGTAGTATAAGGCTGGGAGGTTCGTGGACGGTCTGTATGCAGTTGTTGACAATCTTTCCAAGAGAAGTACCAATCGTATGATAAGATTATATGTTGCATTTTTAATTACGTGCTTATGTTACGGGTTATCATATATGTGATTATAATTACCTGTATGTTATGAGTATTTCCCTGTATATGCTGCATATCTGTGGTTACTATTATTTTAGTATAAAATCATATATTACAGAATGTAATTGTTTGTTTATTTTTATATGTAAAGATTCCACAAGAGTGTTGTATGTATATGTTTAAGTTGCATGCAATTTGAAGAGAAAATTTATGTGGCATGGATTAGTTAATTTCTGGGTATGTTACCATATGTTCCGTAGTAAGAGAATGAAAGTGTTCCCTAGTGTAGCATGGACCGACCTATTTAAGGATGGGGATGTTACCAATTGGTGTCATAGCATGAGAGATTGCTCTAGAGTGGCATTCCCCAACCTGTGGGTGGCCGGGGGATGTTACAAGTTGGTATTGGAGCTTCATTTTCAACACTGAGCTTGGATAGGCCAGAGGGGTTCAGGTGAAGAGAATATTCACAGAAGAGTAACTTCAAAGTGACCAAAATTCAATTCATGGAGTGTCCGTGGAAAATTTTGGCGTGCAGGTGCGCGCGGTAAATTTTTGCACCACGCGGAAAACGTTGGCATGCAAGTGTGCACAGTAAATTGTGGTGTCGTGTGGAAGATTGTTGTGTGTGGATGCATGTGCTGAATTTAGCCTTGCGTGGTGAGCACACACATAGTAATGTGCACATGGGGTGTGCAAGTATTGCATAACACAGAGGAGTTTTGTTGGTACACGCATTGTATGAGTATAAGTTGTCTCGCGATAGTGTATTCAATGGTGTGTGTAGATAATTGTGAATGATGGGACATATTGAACTTTAATGTGGTGCAATGCATAGGGAACAATCCATGTGGAGTGTCAATGTGCGATACCAAAACTATGCGTAGTGGATATTGGCGCACAACGCAAAAGTAGTGCATGCAAGTTGTCGACGTGACAGAGAAGAAATTCATAGTGGATATAGGTGCACAAAAAAGTGTTTTACCTTGTGATGTTGCTATGCATGATAAATATGGATGTACAGGTTGAATTTTAGTGCATGCAAAGTCATTTGGAAGACGATGAGTCTGAGTTTAATTTTCATAACATTAGAAGAAAAACGAAACACACAACCGCATCGAAGCATTAATTTAAAGGAATTCTGAGTTTTATATTCCTCTGATTCAGACAAATGGAAGTGAAATATAAGCTTACAAGAAAAGCATATTATAAAAGAAAACAAGACTCATAACACCACCAGATAGAATTTTGTAATAAAAAGTCCAAAATCTGCTTCTGTATTTATATAATCGTATTAATCACAAAATTACAAAAAGGGGGATGATAGCAGTTATCCTGTTGTAAAAAGGGTCATTTAAGAACAAGCCTATCATCTCTGGTGCTCCTTTCATCCCCTACCAGTTGTTCAAAAATTCGCTGAAACATAATTTTAGTTGAAGACTCACTTCAGCTTAGCGATCTCCTCCTTTAAAGAATCTAACCAGGACAGTTGATTCTATCCAACACTTTCTGTTGTTTCAGCCATGGATTCCTCCTTCTTCTGCTGCTTTCTCAGTTTCTTCTTAGTAGCTGGACTATTGATGACTAAATCCTATAGTGGGATTCAACCTGACTTCCAACTGCGAGTCTATAGCAGGTTCTGTGTGGAATTTACTCACTAGAATGTGCACAAGGACCCTTTCCTCCTTATTCGCTGGAAATTCTAGCATGTTTCCCGAATAACCAGTCTCACTTGATTTAGCCTTTTCCATGTATCTCAAGTTGTGGATACCGAAATGATTTTACAGAGAGAAAAAATTCGAGCAATTTGGAGATTACTTCAGTTATGGATACACAGATACCTTCATACTTGAGGATTGGTAATTATATAATTCCAATTATGAAGCACATACGGACTATGTACAAGAGAGTTGGGTTTCCATGCTCGGCTAATCCATTTTGAATGATTAGCTTTTGAGTTCATTACATGGCCTCATTCAGCTGACGTCACATGGCTACGAAGTACCAAACGAGTGAAATAGGGTGATCTGGATAGCCATCGCCCGCTCCACGAGTGGTCAATTTGACATGTTGAAACACGTGATACCGCATCTTGGCGAAAGTAGTTTTGGAAAACCACCTTTTTGCACAGATGTATCTTTGAAGGCACAATGCATCTATGTTTTCAATACTTGGGTCTTATCTAGAATTGTCATGGTGATAACACCAAGAAATCAAGAGAGATAATTCTGATGTATATATTGAACCAAATGGTTCATATTTTTCATGAATTATTGAATTGTTAGCCTGATAAGTTTTGATGGCTGCACGTTTTGCAGAATTAACAACAACTAGATCAGATTAGACCAATTTGTAGTCCATAGGAATGGAAGAAGCATAAGAGAATTACAGTCAGCAAGATGAGAGCAGAGGGGTGGATGTCCATTTGGGCATTGAAGGAACGAACTCCAATGGACATGGAGAAGAAAGGAATGAAAACATGAATATGGTTGAGACCTTTAAGAATTTGCAGAAGGATGTCCAAATCCATAAAGCTGATAATGAAAGGCTTATGAGAGCCAAAGAGCAGTTGGATGACTTCAACATGAAATTATTGGAGGGCTTG
>JZKD02S1249791.1:0-12277 GCA_000966675.3 Picea glauca
AGGAGAGGATCCCTTCCATAATAGGATCCATTGTATGGTGTTTCCCTACCTCAAGGGTTTGATGGTAATAAAGGATATTTTGCATATTGTTCTTGTATATCTATTGTGGTGCTTTTGCATATTGTTCTTGTATATCCTGCGCTCCCTTCCCTCCTTTGGGGGAGCATTGTAGCATTTTGTGCACCATTCTGGGGGAGTGTTATGTTGTTGAGAAAATCAGGGGAAGATCCCCCTTATCTCTGAAATCAGTTAGGTTCGAATCTGAGGTCAAGGCTGGATCTTAGGGAGGATCCACAACTGATGGAGAAAGATCCTCAACCTATCCCAATAATATCTAAGGTGGTTAGGCCTCTCCAATCTTATATAAAGAGGCCTCCTCATGATGAAGAGTTTGAGAGATACCTAACTTATGATCTCATAAGGAAGGAGACATTGAAGGCATCAAACTTATGATCTCATAAGGGAAATAATTAGTGAAGCGTAGTCATTTTGTTTGTGGATCATTTGAGCAAGGGGTTGGACAAGGAGAGATGGAAGAGGTTGTTGCATCTTCATCAAAGGTCTGTAAGTATCTCTATTGAGTTATTATAAATACATGTTCTTGGCCTGTTTCCTTCAAGATCATGTATACCTACATTAACTTGTCTTTAATCGATAGATCTAGTTTCAAACTAATCATAGTAGAATAGGAAGCATGCTTTGTCTTTGATTGGATTGATGGACTTGTTGAAGAGCTTGGGGATCAGAGCTCAACTTGGAATAGGCGAGGAAAAACATCATAAAATGGTACATATTCTTCCTCTTCTCTATATATTAGCTTAGCTAGGTTTAAAGGGATGTCAGTGACCAAAGTTAGCACCTTTATGTCTTGATATTAGAGGTCTGGGATCTAAGAGGGAAACCACCTGTCCGCAATGGGATTTTCCTGTAACAGAAATTGGTGACTCCACTAGGCACTAGGGATCGAAATCAATTTGTCTTTCCTTGGTATTTCCCTGCCATTTTCCAAACTTTCATATGACTTTTACTATTTGTTCATCATCCATTAGCCTTCTCCTACATTCACTAGCAATTTCACCAATTTTTATGCATTCTGGGTGAGTTTTTTGCATTTTTTGGTTCTTTTCTAAGATTCTGGGAGGACTAGTGNCCCAGGCCATACCATATCGTTGATCTATGGATAGCTCTCCCCTACAGTGTTTTAGGGAGCGTTGCAACGCTCTATACCCTTGATATAGGGAGCGCTAGTCTCTTTTTTGGGAGTTTTTGCCTTCTTTTGCTCAGTCTTTTGCAACCTATTTTGCAGAGGTCTTTACCCATAGTCTGTGGTTGGTTTCTAAAGTTGTTTGGATTGTTTTTTGATGCTTATATCTCTCTATTTTATTTATTATAGCTTGAAACCTTTTTTAGAAATGTGAAATTGCCTCTTCTAGCTGCTTGTCTTGTTGGGACAGTTTTGAGTGATTCCTCTTTCTCCTTGTCTTTTCTTGGATTCTTCTCTTCATTTTCTTGTGTTCCTTAAATTATTTATTGGTTGTAGAATCCTTGATTGTATTCTTGTCAGAACAAGTTTCTACTTGTTTTATTTCATACCTCATTGCCTTGAGTGCATGCTTTGTTTGTAGCCCTTTTGCTTCATGTCTTTTGCATCTGCATAGGACTCTTTCTCCTAATTGAAAGTAGTAGAGCATAAAAGGATTTGTATTTAATTTCTTTATACATTAGAATCAAACAAAGAATATAGATGCATTCTTTCTTTTGGGTAGTGAAATTAGTTTGCATTTGAAGTAGCGAAATTTAAAGGTTTTTGGCATTTTTTAGTTTTAAAATCTTAAATTTTTTCCCCCTCATGGCCAAGGGCCAAGAATCGTGTATTGGTGTACAGTCTCTTTGACTCATTTCTTGAAGATATTGACATTGTTGAGTTTAATAAAAAAATTGGGACGTTATGCATTTGGGAATGATAAAAGGTTTTCTCCTTCCCGTAATATAGCTTTGATCAAAGTCAAATATTTGTATTCTCATCTCTTTTCATAACTTTCGAGTCGGTCAAAACACCATATTGTCCACACCATATTCCTTTTGAGTAAACAACAGCCACTAAAATCAACGCTAAACTAAAATTTATCAGACATTTTTTACATTTTCTGGTAGCAAACCTACATAGCTTAAGGTGTAGGGCTTTGGAATAGGTGTGAAAGATAACTTTCCAAAGTTGTCAAACAAACTTAGCATATTACAATAGGCAGAGATAATCCAATGTTTGTATAAGCTTACTGGGATCCCCCTCTCACACAGGGGTTACATACGAGGTCACGTTCGGGAGAGTTACGGAGATTATCCCTCCATGGTTCAACCATTCGTAGTAGTCAGATCGTATATTGGGGGTTCTTCTTGAGGTTCAACTATCTTCATTTGGTCTCGGTGCTTCGTGAACTCTGAATCCATTCGGGGTCCTCTGGAGTTCTACTAGTCCACTTGTCCTCAATTCTCTTGAAGGATTTCAGACTTGTTATCCTGCCGATACGTTCGAACTTGACTTTTAACTATACTCACCCAGGGGTTGACTGCAAGTTGGTGACCTTAGTAGCCATAATCTTCAAGGTCTTACACAAGGTGATGGTGAAGGGAAGTCTTCACTGTACCTGGAACAAACGTTATTCAAACTCACTTGGGCTCCTTGGAGGGTAAATCCACGTTTCCTATGTGGAAGCTTGCACCAAGGCGTAAGTCCGTTAAGTAGGTCGCCAACGTAATTGATCCACCCACTCGATCCCTACCCCTTCCTATATTGATCTCGTGACATTGGATTTCATCACCAACTAGTTGTTTCATTGTGGGAAGTTTTGTTTGATTGTTTTCTTCTTAGATTCATAGCGTGTGTTGTTTTTTTTACTTAGTGGACCTTGGGTCAAGTCAGTGTTAATGGCATCAACTCCTGGGAGTACCAATGGAGGAACCCCTTGTCCCGAGGAACCTTTCACCTTTCCTTCTTTTGGAAACATTGGTCCTCCCTACATTGCCACACTGAGTCTTCCAGGACTCACCATCGGATTACCAGTTTGGTTGTTCCCCACTCTAGTGATCTCAGATCTTCCCAGTGCTTCAGCTACACCTAATGCTTCAAATGTAAGTACACCACCCACACATCAACCTCATGTCGAATTTTCTCCTTCTTCACCCATTAAGTCTCCTTCCCTTTCTCCTTCCTCGCCTAGTGAAATCTCTAAAGCAAGTAGCTAGGTTGATAAGAAGAAGAAGAAATGGAAAGAGAAGAAGAAGAATAACCCGAAAAGGACCAAGCCTCCAACCATATCATATGTTGGATCCAAGAAACTAGCTACTATTAATCATACTGGGAGTGTTGATGAGGTCGACAAGATTAAAACGAGGAATCAGAAACCCAAATTCCCTTGCAGTATTTGTAAGGGTGACCACTTTATGATGGATTTACCTAGTCTTCCCAAGGTATTAGAAATGTGGTCCTCCACATCATTGGACTCTGCTAGACATGCTGGTGACACCCCTTCAATTAGCGATGTTAAGTTTGGTAATAAGAAGACAACTTTCAAATTTCCTTGTATGTTATGCAAAGGTGATCATTATTCTCACCTTTGTCCTCGTATGGACAAGGCTTCTTCTCTTTTGGAAAAGCTTCAACTTCCAACTGGTTATTGTAAGATTTCCCCCAACCCATTGTTAGTTGATGGAATGGTCAATTTGGTTCCATCCTCAGTCAGTCTGGTTGATCAGGTGGTCAATCTAGTTTCATCCTCGGTTGAACCACTAACCAAAGTAGTTGATCCATTTTCGTCATCTATCAACCCCACTTTTCATCTGAAAAGTGAAACCCAAGTGATTGATCCAATCCCATCATTGGTCAGTCTCACCCTTCATCTGAAGAGTGTCAACGTGGTCAATCCCACTCCTCCTCTGGCGAGTGCCAAAGTGGTTGCCCTGGTCCCTTCATCAGTCAGTCTAGTTGATCATGTCATCAATCTGGTCATGTCCTTAGTTGAAACAGTTGACAAAGTGGTCGATCCAATCCCATCTTCAGTTGATCCCACTCTCCTATTAGAGAGTGGAACCCAAGGGGTCAATCCATTTGCACCTATCGACCCCATTCTCCCCTTGGAGAGTGAAACCCAAGTGGTCGATTTGATTCCATTATCAATCGATCCTACTCTCCCTCTAGAGAGTAAACCCAATAATTCCCATGTTTTTCTCATTGATAGAGAATCTACCATGNCGAGGAACCTTTCACCTTTCCTTCTTTTGGAAACATTGGTCCTCCCTACATTGCCACACTGAGTCTTCCAAGACTCACCATCGGATTACCAGTTTGGTTGTTCCCCACTCTGGTGATCTCGGATCTTCCCAGTGCTTCAGCTGCACCTAATGCTTTAGATGTAAGTACACCACCCACACATCAACATCATGTCAAATTTTCTCCTTCTTCACCCATTAAGTCTCCTTCCCTTTCTCCTTCCTCGCCTAGTGAAATATCTAAAGCAAGTAGCTAGGTTGATAAGAAGAAGAAGAAACGGAAAGAGAAGAAGAAGAATAACCCGAAAAGGACCAAGCCTCCAACCATATCATATGTTGGATCCAAGAAACTAGCTACTATTAATCGTACTGGGAGTGTTGATGAGGTCGACAAGATTAAAACGAGGAATCAAAAACCCAAATTCCCTTGCAGTATTTGTAAGGGTGACCACTTTATGAGGGATTTCCCTAGTCTTCCCAAGGTATTAGAAATGTGGTCCTCCACATCATCGGCCTCTGCTAGACATGCTGGTGACACCCCTTCAATTAGCGACATTAAGTTTGGTAATAAGAAGACAACTGTCAAATTTCCTTGTATGTTATGCAAAGGTGATCATTATTCTCACCTTTGTCCTCGTATGGACAAGGCTTCTTCTCTTTTGGAAAAGCTTCAACTTCCAACTGGTTATTGTAAGATTTCCCCCAACCCATCGTTATTTGATGGAATGGTCAATCTGGTTCCATCCTCAGTCAGTCTGGTTGATCAGGTGGTCAATCTAGTTTCATCCTCGGTTGAACCACTAACCAAAGTAGTTGATCCATTTCTGTCATCTATCAACCCCACTTTTCAACTGAAAAGTGAAACCCAAGTGATTGATCCAATCCCATCATTGGTCAGTCTCACCCTTCATCTGAAGAGTGTCAATGTGGTCAATCCCACTCCTCCTATGATGAGTGCCAAAGTGGTTGCTTCGGTCCCTTCATCAGTCAGTCTGGTTGATCATGTCATCAATCTGGTCATGTCCTTAGTTGAAACAGTTGACAAAGTGGTCGATCCAATCCCATCTTTGGTTGATCCCACTCTCCTATTAGAGATTGGAACCCAAGGGGTCAATCCATTTGCACCTGTCGACCCCATTCTCCCCTTGGAGAGTGAAACCCAAGTGGTCGATTTGATTCCATTATCGATCAATCCTACTCTCCCTCTAGAGAGTAAACCCAATAATTCCCATGTTTTTCTCATTGATAGAGAATCTACCATGCTGGGGGGCATTCCTCCTTCTCCCGCGAAACCCACTCTAAGTAATGAGGCCATCCTTTTTTATTAGGGTGTGCTAGCTGGACCTTGTCTTCCCTCTCACATTCCTTTCAAGATTACAGTACAATTTTGTGGTTGGGATGTTCCTCATGCGTTGATAGATGAAGGCTCATCTGTTAGTGTTTTGTTTTCTATTGCTTGGAAAGATTTGGGTTATCCTCAGCTTGTGTCGGTTACCCAGACTCTGTTCGCTTTTAACAAAAGAACCAGTCACCCTTTAGGAGTCCTTCCTCAATTTCCTGTAACTTTGGGAGGGAAAACTGTCTTCATTGATGTTATGGTAGTCCAAGACCCCTTGGATTTATATTTACTCCTTAGGCGATATTATGTCTATGCCATGAAAGCTATTGTGTCCACTTTTTTCCATATGATATATTTCCCTCATGATGGAAGAATTGTGGCTATTGATCAACTTTCATGCATTGGTCCTGACTTGATTTCCAACCCAATGAGCTCCCTAAACAGTTCTTATATGCAAATGGTATCGCCCCTGCCACAGGTCAATTATGTGGTGTTATCTCCCATGCCTTCAGCTGTCGATGAAGATGAGCCTCTCACTCTAAGCTATATCCGGTAGTTGACATGGTGATCTCTTCGATAGGGCTAGTAGTGAATGATATCCTTACCCTTGTCGAGGCCATCGACATGTATTCCTTCCAAAGTGTTTTTCTTCCATCTAACGAAGATCTCCTGGAAGCCATGGTTGACGTTTATCCCTTGATGTGTATTCCTTCCAGAGCTTTGTCCTCTTGGAAGCCATGATCAAGNTCATCTATCAACCCCACTTTTCATCTGAAAAGTGAAACCCAAGTGATTGATCCAATCCCATCATTGGTCAGTCTCACCCTTCATCTGAAGAGTGTCAACGTGGTCAATCCCACTCCTCCTCTGGCGAGTGCCAAAGTGGTTGCCCTGGTCCCTTCATCAGTCAGTCTAGTTGATCATGTCATCAATCTGGTCATGTCCTTAGTTGAAACAGTTGACAAAGTGGTCGATCCAATCCCATCTTCAGTTGATCCCACTCTCCTATTAGAGAGTGGAACCCAAGGGGTCAATCCATTTGCACCTATCGACCCCATTCTCCCCTTGGAGAGTGAAACCCAAGTGGTCGATTTGATTCCATTATCAATCGATCCTACTCTCCCTCTAGAGAGTAAACCCAATAATTCCCATGTTTTTCTCATTGATAGAGAATCTACCATGATGGGGGGCATTCCTCCTTCTCCCGCGAAACCCACTCTAAGTAATGAGGCCATCCTTTTTTATTAGGGTGTGCTAGCTGGACCTCGTCTTCCCTCTCACATTCCTTTCAATATTACAGTACAATTTTGTGGTCAGGATGTTCCTCATGCGCTGATAGATGAAGGCTCATCTGTTAGTGTTTTGTTTTCTATTGCTTGGCAAGATTTGGGTTATCCTCAGCTTGTGTTGGTTACCCAGACTGTGTTCGCTTTTAACAAAAGAACTAGTCACCCTTCAGGAGTCCTTCCTCAATTTCTTGTAACTTTGGGAGGGAAAACTGTCTTCATTGATGTTATGGTAGTCCAAGACCCCTTGGATTTATATTTACTCCTTAGGCGATATTATGTCTATGCCATGAAAGCTATTGTGTCCACTTTTTTCCATATGATATATTTCCCTCATGATGGAAGAATTGTGGCTATTGATCAACTTTCATGCATTGGTCCTGACTTGATTACCAACCCAATGAGCTCCCTAAACAGTTCTTATATGCAACTGGTATCGCCCCTGCCACAGGTCAATTATGTGGTGTTATCTCCCATGCCTTCAGCTGTTGATGAAGATGATCCTCTCACTCTAAGCTCGGCGTTTTGTGACTTATATCTGGTAGTTGACATGGTGATCTCTTTGATAGGGCTAGTAGTGAATGATATCCTTACCCTTGTCGAGGCCATCGACATGTATTCCTTCCAAAGTGTTTTTCTTCCATCTAACGAAGATCTCCTGGAAGCCATGGNAAATCACTCTGATATGTACTTTACCCAGGTTGCAACGAAGCTTCTCTTGAATATTGACACATATATTGTCACATAGATCCACTTTGTATTGGTCTGTGGCTATGTCTTGTCATCTCTATATCCATTGTGTATTTTTCATGGCTACGATCAGTTCATGTCATGGGAGTATAGATCCACATTGTATCTTTGGTGGCTATACATTTTTGTTAATACAATTATGGATCCGCAGTGTACATTATGACGGCCATACCTTGCAAGTCTTTATCACCCAAGCATAGGTATGCCTTCCTTGGGTTTGAAACATATCATAATATTTGTTTGATTGTTGTGTGCAGCTTCTACCAGGTTCTCTGAGTCCATACCCTTGCTCGAAAAAGTCTACAAAGTATTTAAGTCATCAATTTTCGTCTTCTAACTTCGCACTTTGGGGGGCAATCTGTTACACAACAAAATTACTCAGGTCAATGATGACCTATTGTCGTCATTACAAGTGTTGCAAGTGTCGCATTTTGTCCACAAGTGTCGCAAGTGTTGCAAACATCATACTGTCATCCTATCTATGTCGTGTCTCGAACAACATCATAAGGAACACTTAAAGACATCCTCATAGACTGGTTAAAGAAGGATAAATCATTTGACAAAGAGTACAAATCCTTTGCCTTGATAAAGACCAGTTAAAAATAAATTTTGAAGGGCAACGCTCCCCTACCCACTAGCAAGGAGTGCTAGCGCTCCTTGCCCTCCTTTGGGGGAGCGTTGTAGTGCTCTGTGCACCATTCTCAGGGAGCATTGGGATTGTTTGAGGAAATATTGGGAATCACTCCCCTACCCACTAGAAGGGAGTGCTAGCGCTCCCTGCCCTCCTTTGGGGGAGCATTGTAGCGCTCTATGAACCATTCTGGGGGAGTGTTATGTTGTTGATAAAATCAGGGGAAGTTCCCCTTTATCTCTGAAATCAGTTGGATTCAAATATGAGGTCAAGGATGGATCTTAGGGAGGATCCACAACTGATGGAGAAAGATCCTCAACCTATCCCAAGAATATCTAATGTGGTTAGGCCTCTCCAAGCATATATAAGGAGTCCTTATCATGGTCAAGGAGATGAAGAGATTGAGAGATACCTAACTTATGATCTCATAAGGAGAGAGACATTGAAGGCATCGAACTTATGATCTCATAAGGGAGACAATCAATGAAACATAGTCATTTTGTTTATGGATCATTTGAGAAAGGGGTTTGACAAGGAGAGCTGGATGAGGCTGCTACATCTACATCTACATTTGTAAGCACCTTATTTTGTTATCATTAATACATGTGCTTTTCCTTTGTGGGAGCGTTGTAGCGCTCTGTGCACCATTCTGGGGGAGCTCTGGGATTTTTTGAGGAAATCTTGGGAGCTCTCCCCTACCCACTATAAGGGAGCGTTAGCGCTCCCTGATGTCCTTTGGGGGAGCATTCTAGCGCTCTGTGCACCATTATGGGGGAGTGTTATGTTGTTGAGAAAATCAGGGGAAGATCCCCCTTATCTCTGAAATCAATTGAATTTGAATCTGAGGTCAAGGCTAGATCTTAGGGAGGATCCACAACTGATGGAGAAATATCCTCAACCTATCCCAAGAATATATAAGGTGGTTAGGCCTCTCCAAGATTATATAAAGATGCCTCCTCATGATAAAGAGATTGAGAGATACCTAACTTATCATATCATAAGGAAGGAGACATTGAAGGCATCAAACTTATGATCTCATAAGGGATATAATCAGTGAAGCATAGTAATTTTGTTTCTGTATCATTTTAGCAAGGGGTTGGACAAGGAGAGATGGAAGAGGTTGTTGCAGCTTCATCAAAGGTCTGTAAGTATCTCTATTGAGTTCTCACTAATACATGTGCTTGGCTTGTTTCCTTCAAGATTGTGTATACCTACATGAACTTGTCTTTAATGGATAGATCTAGTTTCAAACTAATCATAGTAGAATAGGAAGCATTCTTGTTCTTTGATTGGATTGTAGGACTTGTTGAAGAGCTTGGGGATCAGAGCTCAACCTGGACTGGGTGAGGAAAAACATCATAAAAAGGTACATCTTCTTCCTCTTCTCTATAGATTAGGTTAGCTAGGATTAAAGGGATTTCAGTGACCAAAGTTATCACCTTTATGTCTTGATCTTAGAGGTCTAGGATCTAAGATGGAATCCACCTGTCCATAGGGGGGTTTTCCTGTAAAAATTGTGCAAGTTATATCTCAGATCTAACACAATGATGCAATAACAGTATAACATAAAGAAAAAGAACACAACATCAATCACACAGAACAATAAGATATACATGGTTCACCCTCTCCCTAGGGATACGTCCACAGAATTGTGTTTCTTGATATATTAAATGGAAACACACAGTTCTGTTTGCGCACTTAGATTACAAATCTCTCTCTCTCTTCTTCTCCCTCCTCCCTATGCACCCAGCTGCAGGATTGATCTTCGCACCCAGCTGAAGATCTTACATGACAGATTCATTACACTTCTCTCACTCAACAACAAAAATAATCAACACCCATTAACCATAATCACATAAGTGAACCCATCCCAGGTCCTCTAGACCTTTATTTATACATTACATGGAAAAAGTCTAGGTGTTGAAACCCTATATCCAAACCCTAGGTCCAAAACCCTAGGTCAACTTGACCCGTTCTTTCAAGGCTTTGCCAACCTATCTTTCCTTCTTTCGTGCGAGGTGCTCGAAAGCACTCGTTGATGTATTTTTCCACTTGTTGAGTTGTCTAGGATCCATATTCCTTTTTGATCTCTCTTCCTCAATATTCTCATTCAACGAATTGTTTTCCCTTACTTTTCTCCTTCTTTTCTTCTTCCTTGACCACTTCAACCCATTCTCAGTCAATGTGCCTTCCGTGCAGTTTGTACTTTATCTTTTCTCTTCCTTTTACTTTGCTTTCTTCCTTAATCCATAACCAAGGGCCAACACATGGCAAGGAAAGGAAAGTCATGGGAAGGCAAGTTAAGGAAAGGCATGACAAGAAAATTCAAGGCAAGGAAAGGCAAGTGAAGGCATGAAAAGGCAAGGAATGGCAAGGAAAGGCATGGCATGGAAAGTGAAGGCAATTTAAGGAAAGTGCAAGAAAGGAAAGAAAAGGAAAGGCATTTCATGGGAAGGCATGGTAAGGTAAGGCATGGGAAGCCAAGGTAAGGCAAGGCAAGGCATGGGAAGGCAAGGCATGGGAAGGAAAGGCATGACAAGGAAATGCAAGGCAAGTCAAGTGAAGGCATGTAAAGGANTACATGAACTTGTCTTTAATGGATAGATCTAGTTTCAAACTAATCATAGTAGAATAGGAAGCATTCTTTGTCTTTGATTGGATTGCAGGACTTGTTGAAGAGCTTGGGGATCAGATCTCAACTTGGACTGGGTGAGGACAAACATCATAAAAAGGTACATCTTCTTCCTCTTCTCTATATATTAGGTTAGCTAGGTTTAAATGGATTTCAGTGACCAAAGTTATCACCTTTATGTCTTGATCTTAGAGATCTAGGATCTAAGATGGAATCCACCTGTCCATAGGGGGGTTTTCCTGTAAAAACTGTGCAAGTTATATCTCAGATCTAACACAATGATGCAATAACAGTATAACATAAAGCAAAAGAACACAACATCAATCACACAGAACAACAAGATATACATGGTTCACCCTCTCCCTAGGAATACATCCACAGAACTGTGTTTCTTGATATATTAAATGGAAACACACAGTTCTGTTTGCACACTTAGCTTACAAATCTCTCTCTCTCTTCTTCTCCCTCCTCCCTGTGCACCTAGCTGTAGGGTTCATCTTCGCACCCAGATGAAGATCTTACATGACTGATTCAATACACTTCTCTCACTCAACAACAAAAATAATCAACACCCATTAACCATAATCACATAAGTGAACCCATCCCAGGTCCTCTAGACCTTTATTTATACATTACATGGCAAAAGTATAGGTGTTGAAACCCTATATCCAAACCCTAGGTCCAAAACCCTAGGTCAACTTGACCCGTGCTTTCAAGGCTTTTCCAACCTATCTTTCTTTCTTTCGTGTGAGGTGCTCGAAATCACTCGTTGATGTATTTTTCTGCTTGTTGAGTTGTCCAGGATCCATATTCCTTGTTGATCTCTCTTCCTCAATATTCTCATTCAATGACTTGTTTTCCCTTACTTTTCTCCTTCTTTTCTTCTTCCTTGACCACTTCAACCCATTCTCAGTCAATGTGCCTTCCGTGCAGTTTGTACTTCATCTTTTCTCTTCCTTTTTCTTCGCTTTCTTCCTTAATCCATAACCAAGGGCCAACACATGGCAAGGCAAGGAAATTCATGGGAAGGCAAGGTAAGGCCAGGCATGACAAGGAAATTCAAGGCAAGGAAAGGCAAGTGAAGGCATGAAAAGGCAAGGAATGGCAAGGAAAGGCATGGCATGGAAAGTGAAGGCAATTTAAGGAAAGGAAAGGAAAGGAAAGGCATTTCATGGGAAGGCATGGAAAGGTAAGGCATGAGAAGCCAAGGTAAGGCAAGGAAATGCATGGGAAGGCAAGGCATGGGAAGGAAAGGCATGACAAGGAAATGCAAGGCAAGTCAAGTGAAGGCATGTAAAGGAAAGGTAAGGTGTGGCAAGGAAAGGCATGACATGACAAGTGAAGGAAAGAGAAGGAAATTGAAGGCAAGACAA
>JZKD02S1249802.1:24844-43193 GCA_000966675.3 Picea glauca
CCCCCTTTCCTCCCTCTCTCTCTGCCCCTCCCTCCCACTCTCTCTCTCTCTCCTACACCTACCCTTATCTCCCCCCTCACTTTGTATCCCCATACCTCTCTATCACCCACTCCACCCCCATTTCTCTCTTTACTTGATCCAGATTTTATGAGCAAAACGAAATGAATACAGATTATTAACAAGTGCTTAACACAAAATAACATAGATACAACAAAACTGGTTTTCTATTCAATAACGAAATAAGTTGAAACTGTAAAATGAAATGAAGAAGATTAAAATGAGGCTCTGAAGGAATTTTTACAATAAACAAGAATGACAAAACCCCTAGACATCCAAAAACCTAACCCTAGGAGATGAAGCATCAAAAGTCATGTGGGCCTCGTTTGGGTAAGTTAGTACATCAACTTTCCGGGGTCGTAACGTTTGCATACGATCTTCATTTTAGGCATGTGATAGACCATTGGAAAGGTATCGTCGAGGATATTCATTTTGGGGGCTCAGTAATGAATCTATCTATCATGGAGGAGATCGATCCCGAAAAACCTTCTTTTAGGCCCTCAAAATGGCCCCGGAAGTTAAAACTGCTAAAAATAGTAAATTGCCAAAATTGTCAGAATTTTTTTTTGAGTCAGTTGGAAAAGGTGGGTGGCCATTGATATCCATATGGATCAATAATCCCTCCTTAGTAATCAATGGTATCCATTTCATTGAGGTCCCTCATCAGATGAGGAAATTTCTACTGAATTTGGCCCCGGGTGAGCCACTTGCCTTGGTGCAGGAGCTGCCCTTCTTTGACGACTCGATAAATCTGGATCCTTTGTTGTTGAGTGCCATTGATCTGTGTGTCCACAATATGATCATTGGATGACTTTTGTATGCAGTCCGGGTTGAGCTCTATTGGTGTCAACTATTCTTCTACTTCTTAGGTGTCCAATAATGGTGGGAAATAAGGGCAAAGGAGATCCACATTGAACACTGGGTGCATGCCAAGAAAAGGAGGAATGTTGAGCTCAAAAGAATTATCCCCCATGACCTTGGTGATAGTGTAGAACCCATAATGGATTGGGTGAAGATTCTGATGGGGTCTTGTAAGGCGTTCTTTCTGCAATTGCAACCAAACTTTGTTTCCCACCTTAAACTTATGTGGCACTCGATGTTGATCATGGCATTGTTTGTACTTGTCATTGGACTTCTGTAGGATATCCTAAACTTGTTGGTGGATGTGCTGGATCCTCTCAATGAACAGGGTGGATTTTTCAGCTTCAGTCGGAGAAAGATATGATTCAGTCGAGGTGACCACAAGGGGAAGTGCAACATCTATGGGACCCAATGGTTGGAATCCCAACCCCACCTGAAAGGGGCTGTGGCCGATTGAGCTATGCAGGGCTTGATTGTAGCTATGCAGGGCTTGATTGTAGCTATGCTGGACATAGGGAAGGCTCTCATCCCATGTGCGAGGGTTCTTTGAATTATACATGTGAAGGATATGCACAATCATTTGATTTACAACCTCGGTTTGGCCATCTGTCTAGGGGTGGAAGGCCGTGGATTTGGTGAGCTTGGTGTCTAGCAGTGACCAGAGGCTTAACCATAATGTGCTGAGAAATAGACTATATCGATCTGAGACAATGGTTTGTGGGATTCCAAAATGTACCCAAACTCATTCAAAGAAGATCTTGGCAGTGGCCTCTGTTGTGATTCTCTTCTTATAGGCAACCATAATCGCCATCTTAGAAAAGAGATCAACAACCACAAAAACATAGTCATTTCCCCGCTTGGTGGATGGGAGGCCCGACATGTAGTCCATTGAGATGGATTCCCATGGCCTATCAGGAGTAGGAAGTGGGGTGTACAAGCTCTGTTTCTTAGTGGTCGGTTTGGCAATAGTGCAGACAGTGCAGGACCTGATATACTTGCTGACCTCCTGTCGAAGTTTTGGCTAGTAGAAATGTTTCTGTAGCATCGCCACTGTCTTTTCGATGCCGAAGTGTCCTGCCACCCGACTGTAGTGGGATTCCTAGATCATCTTCTCTCGCTCACTTGAAAGAGCATAGATATGGAATAGACGACACAACAACCCATCCTGAAGATGGAAATTATCAAGAACTGTGTCTGCACCCAACATTTGGTAGGTGGTGGCAAAGTCAGGGTCTTTCTCATAGATTTGGGGCCATACAAATGTCTCATGGCCGCAAGAGTCTAGCACCGTGGTGAGTTCCGCAACTGGAAGTCTTCTTAGGAAATCAACGACGTGATTGGTGCTTCCTGTTTTATACTTGATGTTGAGGTGGAATTGCTGCAAGTATGTGGACCACTTTTGATGGCGGTCATTCTGCAATTTTTCCTATGTCTGCATGAACTGTAGTGGCTTATGATCAATGTGGATGACTGTCTCCTTCCCAAGAATGTAATGTCTCCACTGGAGGTAGGCTTTCACAATGGATTACATTTCTTTGTCATAAGTAGGGTAATTATAGACAGTATCTGATAGTGTCTCACTATGATAGGCCATGGGGTGGCAGTGCTGAGTGAGAATGGTGCCCATGGAATAGTCTGAAGCATCTATCTCGATCTCAAAGGGATGTTGCAGGTATGGTATTGAAAGTAATGGGTTTGAGCACAAGCGCTGCTTCAAATCATCGAACGCTTGTTGTTGGGACTGACCCCATGCAAATTTCTCCTTACCACCACCCCTATTTATTTGGCTGAGGGCCCATGCAATATGGGAGAATCCCAACACGAACTTGCGGTAGAAATTGGCAAGGCCCAAGAATCTCCAAAGCTCAGTGAGCGTTGTTGGGGCTGGATAGTCATAGATGACTTGGATCTTGGCTGGATCCACATGTATGCCATGCTGATCAATGATGTATCCCAGGTAATGGACCCGGTCCATGCTGAAGGATCATTTTTTCAAGTTGGTGTATAGCTTGTGCTGTTGTAGGGTGTGCAGAACCTGCTGAATATGTTGCAAGTGTTCGAACCAAGTCTTGTTGTAAATAAGAATGTCATCCAGATACACCACTACAAAAGTATTGGTGAATGGTTGTAGGATATCATCCACCATCCTCATGAAAGTGGCTGGGGCATTTTTCAAACCAAAGGGAATGACCAACCATTCAAAAAGGCCTTTCTTTGACTTGAAGGAGGTCTTCCATACATCTGTCTGTTCTATCGGGACCTAGTGGTATCCAGGCTTCAGATAAATCTTACTAAAGTATTTGGCCCCTGTGAGTTGATCAAGGAGGTCGTCGATTCGGGGAATCGGGTATGGGTTTTTTATTGTGATTTTATTCAGAGCTCGATAATCAATACAGAGTCGCCAGGTTCCATCTTTCTTTTCGTACTAGCACGATTGGGCTCTTGCAAGGTGATGATCTGGGGCAGATGTGCCCGTTGTGGAGAAGTTCTTAGATCTGTCGCTTGATCTCCTCATTCTCTAACAAAGAGCGATGATAGACTGGCCCATTAGGCAGCGGTGCGCTGGGGGTCATATCGATGGGGTGCTTGACCTGGTAGTGCAGAGGTAGCCCTATAGGTGAGGAGAAGATATCTGAGTATTCCTCCATGACCTTATATACTTGCTTCTTCTATGTGGAGAGGTTGGTCGTAGAGACCCTAGATGTGGCTATGATATTCCACTTATTATGAGAGAGAATCACGAAGAAGAAAAACTTCCTCGTCTGAGAGATGACCTTCCTGCATTGCTTAGCATAGATCAAGGAAATAACACTAGGTGGGACTGCCTCAGGTATCCTGTACAATTTCCTGTTCAAGGTAATAATAATACTATGAGGCCTAGACTCATATACAACATGACGTTTCCATAAATAAGGTTGGCCCAAAAGAACATCACAAACTTTGAGAGGAGAAACATCACACAATAACTCATCTTTGAAGGGCTTAATGTCGTACGATAGTTGACACTGTTGGCTAACACAGAGATCGATTCCTTGGCTGAGCCATCCAATGGTGTATGGTTGTGGCTACGGAGTTATTCTTTTGGCTACTGCTATCAACGATGAAGTGAAGTGGGGTGCCTTTTACCCACATCTGTGAATGGAAGAGGTGCTCTCCTTCTTTTGGCTCATCTGGTTCACCAGGATGGAGCTTGGTGGTAGCAACGGTGGCACTGGGTTCCGCGTCAATGATCCATATTGCCCTTTCTAGTTCTGGCTCAGAGTCAGAATCTGCATCTGATTCAGAGGCTTTCACTTCAGCCACCAACGACTATTTTGAGCGTCAGTCAACAGTGTTATGCCAAGGGATCTTATGAAAGTCGCACCACTTCCCAGTATCTTTCTTTGTCTTTCCAGTGTCCTTCTTTTCTTGTGGCTTGGACTGGTAGTCCTGATACTGCCCATATTTTCTTTGTCCTTTTTTATGTGGGTTGGGGCCGCCCTTTCCTGGCTTTTGTTGTGAGGGGTTCCCAGGCCGAAATTGTCGCGTCTTTTGTTTGAGCTTCTGCTCAATTTTGACGGCATATCAGTAGGCCACACCTAAGGATGAGATGTCCAGAAATTCCATTTTGGTCTGGATGTATCTAAGCAAAGAACCACGATACTTGAGCACTATATGTCGCTCTGAATATTTGATACCTAGCTTGGTGAGTAGGGTATGGAAGATATTTGTGAAATCTAGCACTGCTTGGTCTCTTTCTTGCTGCAATGTGGTCCATTTGGTATACAGGTCGTCATAACTTCTGACAGGGTAGTACTGTTCCTTAATAACATCCCTGAAGGATTCCCAGGTGGCCGTGACTGAAAATAATGAGGTTTCCTCTGTTTCCTTTTTCTCACATAAATTTTCCCACCAATCTTTAACATGGGGAACGACTTTGAGGAGTGCAAAAGTAATCTTTTCTCTATTCAAAAAGTTATGGATAACAAAATACCCTTCTAGTAGATTCAACCACTTGTCTACAACATCTGCGTCTATCTGACCTTCAAATATAGGAATATTGAAGTTTATTTGTACCTTGAAGGGGTCGGTGCCTCCGTTCAAAGAAGATGCGTCGCCTGTTGGTAGTCGCCGAAGGATTTGCGCGAAACTATCCATCATCTCGTTCATCTATTGTGTGAGGTATTACTCAATCAACAATTTGAAAGGATCTCCTGTCCTATCATCTTTATTTTCTCCTGCCATGAGAGGTCACTTGGGCGTGCGAGAGATTTTTTCCTCAAGATAAACAAGCTGGAGACCCAACTCTATGTACTTCGAACTCGTTGGGGACATGCATTAATATGATATGAAGCATACCGTTCTGATACCACTGATCTGTATTTTATGAGAATAATGAAATGAATATAGATTATTAATAGGTGCTTAACAAAAAATAAAAGAGATACAACAAAATTGGTTTTCTATTCAATAACGAAATAAGCTGAAACTGTAAAATGCAGCGGAAACAAGCTTGTTGGAATGGTGGCAGCTTATCTCTGAGAAGAGATGTGATGGTTGTGCACATTCGCAAGAAGAATATTACAATGAGGCTATGAAGGCATTTTTACAATAAATAAGAATGCCAAAAACCCTAGACATCCAAAAACCTAACCCTAGGAGATGAAGTGCCAAAAGTCATGTGGGCCCCATTTGGGTAAGTTAGTACATCAACTTCTTGGGGTCGTAACTTTTGCATACGATCTCTGTTTTAGGCACGTGATAGCCCATTGGAAAGGTATCACCAAGAAGATTAATTTTGGGGGATCAATCATGCCTTTGTATATATTTAAGGAGATAGATCCCGAAAAACATTTATTTAGGCCCTCAAAATGGCCTCAGAAGTTAAAACTGCTAAAAATAGTAAATTGCCAAAATTGGCTGAAAATTGTTTTGAGCCAGTTGGAAAAGGTGGGTGGCTATCGATATTCATATGGATCATTAATTCTCATTATATCTTCATCTCCCTCACTCTCACAGACTCTCTTTATCTTCTTCTCTCCCCCTTTGACACTCTTTCTATTCCTCTCTCTCCACCCCCCTTATCTTTATTTCTCTCTCTACCTCTCACACACTCTGTCTACCCCCCATATATGTATTTCTCTCTCTCCCTCTCAGAATCTTACACACTATAGAAATTTTGGTACATGGAAAGGCAAGAAATTTCCTTGACCTAAACATGTCAATACCTAGACCTATACCTAAACCTAAACATGGAAAGGCATGGAAAGACATAGACCTATACCATAGACCATGAACTATACCATGACCTAGACCTATATGATTACCATGGCATACACCTATAGCTAGAGCTAGACTATGACCTAGACTAGTACATATACCTAGAGCTAGACCTAGACCATGACCTAGGACTATACCATGACCATGACCTAGACCATGACATAGACCTATACCATGGCATAGATATTGAGATAGACCCACTAGCTCCATCTAAGCCTAGGAATAACCTATACTATACCCTTAACCCCCTCCACAATTGATCCCTAAATGCACTTTGCCTATACCTCTTTTTGAATTCCCCACAACCTTTGCACCAACATCTTGGTTCTCTAACCATCGCTCTATGCCTCAAAACACTTTCAATCCTAATCCAGTAGGTCCTAGTTGTCCCCAAACCCCTATACATATTTATTCATAAAGTTGTTTGGTCTACAATAAATGATATATTCATTGCTTTAAGAGCGTTCACATGCTCTTTTGACTTGAAATAACTAGGGTGGCATCACGACGAGTCTCATCTAATCGCATAAGATACAATAGACATTCCCCTTTGGAAGAGGTATTTGGGAGAAGTTCGACGGCTAGCTTCAAAGATGGTATTTCACATTCAATTGGGAGAATGAATTCAATGTCGTAGACTAGTTGAAAGGGGGTAAATCCCATAGAAGACTTCATAGATTACTGATAGGTACATAATGCCGAAAACAACATCGTGTGCCAGGTGGTCTTATGGATTCCTATTATCCGACGAAGCATAGTGATAAGGATTTTATTTATTGCTTCAACTTGGCCGTTGTCCTGTGGATAGTAGGGGGTTGAGTTTTAATGCTGAAGACCCAACTTGTCGGTAAGTTTAGACATCATAAAGTTTTGAAAATGGCTACCGTGATTAGTTATGATAGCTTGCAGGATCTCGAATTAAGTAATGATATGATTAAATATGAAAAGGGCTGTAGTTTTCCCAGTATTGTCAAAGGTAGGCATCGCCTCAGCCCATTTCATGAAATAATCTAGGGCTACGATAATGTATCCATGCCCCTCGACCGAGTGAGGGTTACATGTCATGAAATTGATACCCGATTTCACAAAAGGTCCGACGAAAACTACAGGGTGTAAGGGAGCGGGATGTGATCTTATTTTATTATTGTACGTTTAGCAAGCATGGCATTTTTGGACGACGGTAATGAAATCCTTAAATAAAGAAGGCCAAAAATACCCTGCTCGTAAGATCTTCTGGGCATTAGCATACCCATACATGTGACCACCACATGCTCCACAATGGCAGTCATTCAATGCTTTCTCAGCCTCGTCACAGGTGATACATCGTCGAAAAATAGAGTCTACCCCACGACGATAAAGAGTGTCACCGAGGATGATATATTGATGAGATTGATATCGTATATGACGATGGTCAGCACTAGATAGATTGGGGTGGAAATTTTGAGTCTGGATATATATAATGATATCTCCATACCAAAGGTCATCGTAACTGATCAGAAAAAGAGATTCATTGGGTAAAGAATCTTTTTCTATGTTTTTTGTCTCAGTACAGGGAAGGTCACACATTAGTTCGACAAACACCAAAGATTTCTTAGACTTAGCGCATTCGAATTCTAAGTCAAACTCTTGGAGAATCACTATCCATTTAGAGTACTTTCCCCCTAGCAATTTGCATGTAAGAATGTGCTGGATGGGGTTGCAATCAGAAATTACAGTGGTCTTGCGGAATATGATGTAGTGATAGAAACATTGGATAGATTGAACAACGGTCAGGGCCAGGTTTTCAACATGTAAGTATTTGGTTTCGGTGGTTGTGAGACTTCGACTCAAATAATAGATGAAATGTTCATCGTGTGAATCATCTTCTTGGACTAGAAGCATGGCGATAGTAGAGCTCGAAGCAACGCGATAAAGGAAGTAATCTCGATTATAATCGGGTGGGAAAACTAATGGGGTATGGGTTAAAGTCAGTTTCAAAGATTTGAAAGATTTGTTGGAAGTGGAATCCCATATGAACTCAGAACCTTTCTTTAGCAGTCGAGTAAATCCAAGCGTTAATTGAGCATAGTTCGGGATGAAACAACGTAAAAAGTTTTCCTTCCCTTACAAACTTTGAAGCTGGCGAAGTGAAGAGGGAGGAGGAAGATTGAGGATTTCCTCGACCTTCAAAGGATCGACCCTGATCCACTGGCGTGAAATGATAAAACCTAGAAGTCGGCTGGACTCCACATAGAAAACACATTTGTGTGGGTTTAAGCGTATACGATAGAACTGACAACGAAGGAAAATGGCATGGAGGTGTGTCAGATGGTCACTATGATGCATGGAATGTGCCAGTAGGTCATCTAGATGTGGCTGTACAATGTGCTTAATGTCATGAAAATCATAAGACATGGCACGTTGAAAAGTTTCACCGATGTTATTTAAATCGAAGGGTAGTTTCCGGTAGGCAAAGGTGCCCTAAGGACAAATAAAAGAGGTTTTGTGTTGATCCACATGCAAGATGTTGATTTGATTATAGCTGGAGAAACCATCCATTAAAGAGAAGATTTAACTCTCGATGCAATCATCGACGATCTGGTCAACGAAGGGGGTGGGAAATTTGTCCTTAGGACAAGCTTGATTTATATCCCTATAATCGACGCAGACACAGATCACACCTTATTTCTCGTTAACCATAATGAGATTGGATACCCAATCAGTTAAATCCATAGGATAAGTAAAGCCATCTTTAAGAAATTTTTTTGACTTCAAGCTTAATAGAAGCTGCTTTACGAGGGTGGACCGGACGAAGTCTCTGCCAGACGGGTCTAGCGCCCGGGTATGTCTTAATTTCGTGTACAAAAATATCAGTGTCAATACCCAAAATTTCTTCATAGCTCCAAGTGAAGATGTCACAAAATGCTTGAAAAAGTGATTTATATGCGAAAACCTTGTCCGTGGAGCACAAAGCTCCAATGTGAACAATTTCAACAACTCCTAGTTTAATGGATATGTCGAGGGTTATGGTGGGCAACATATTACTTAAGTTCCCTTCATATAACACATCGTGTGACAACTCAGGAATAGAGGAAATGATAACAACGGTCAACGAAGTCGATATACATTGGTAACTCTCGATGGTGTGTTGTTCGAGGAAGAGAATGGAATGATGATGTCCATCATCCCAAGGGGTGTCTTCCATCAACATAACTGAGATAATTATCTTGTCTATGGGAAAAATAACGTGGAACGGGTCAGGAGACGAATCACCGAGAGAGAGGGTAGAAGGGGTTGCCGATTGAATGTATTGATAGGTGGATTCAACTGGACTTAAAGGAGTTTGGTTGCCGTAGCGAGGATAATCACCAGGTTTAGGTATTACCCTTGGGTCGGAAGATGTGTGAGTTTTGCGAATGGAGGTGGAAACCATGTTGATTGAGGCAACCAAAGGAGGTGGAGCATCGAGAGGTGGGATTTGGAATGTACCCATCAAATTAAAATATTTAAGTAGGCCCACACTGACCTTCCCATACTTAGGCGGTGTCTTCGCGATAAAAGGTATGTTGCTAGTACGAGTGTCAGAGTTGAAAAAGGCTAGCTAGTCGACAGTAACGACCTTTCCCTGATGTGGAAAACGTAAAACATGAAAAATGGTAGATACAATGGTGTGCATCGCATCAATCCAACTAAGACCAAGTAAGAGGTTATAATCGAGAGGTGAATCAAAGACCTCAACTTCAACATTGACCGATTTTCCTTCCAACCTAATAGAAAATGAAGGAAGTACATCGTAGGGCTTAAAGCCAGACCCATTGAAGGCCTTAAGCGTGTTATGTGATTCCATAAGAGGAGGAGAGCCGATGGACTTCCAATAGGCAAAAAACATTACACACGTGGAGGAACCCTCATCAATAATGGTCCTACAAATGTTCTTGTCGGAGACAACAACTTATATTTGGAATGCTAGTTGAGGGGGGAGTCTCAGAATGTGATATTCGAGGTAAAAAATTATCAAATTTGTATCCGTAGGATAAATTCCACTGATAGCCTTTAGCAGTTCCTTCCATTGAGTAGGGAAACTTTTAAGGACTTCGAGATCCGGCATTGCAGAAGGTTCTTACGCCAGATCCTCTACAATAATATAGTTCTGAGCAACATGTGCATGAGGGTTGAAGGTGGACTTTCGAACAACACCCTTTGGTGGAGGGTGAAGAACTGTATTGAGACTCGATCGTTCTAAATGAAGAGAACCATTGGGAGGTGAAGTTTAAGGAGGTTGTTGAACCATTGAAGGTGGTATATCATCAACCTTCTCCTTTGAGGAAGAATAATTTTTGGCTCGAGTGGTCAGTGTAACTTCATTCTTTTTGGAATCACCAGTACACATGAGTACATAAGAAGTAGTGGAGGGAGAGGGTTGTTCATGGATTACCAGTTGGTCCTGCTATTGAGAAGGGAAAGGTTGAGACAAAACGACAGGAGTGGGAGGTTTCACGGTCCCTTGGAGGAACTTAGTAACCTCGACCCATCTTGGACAATCTTTCATATAATGATCGTCACCACATATAAGGCAAGGGTATCTGGGTTTGCACTTATCCTTATCATCAACAGGTTGGGTTTTGTCTTTCTCTTATTGTGGGTTATTTTTATCCTCCTTATTCTTATTGGATAAATTGGTGAATGCGGACATAAACTAATCTCCCAAGATCCACCTGGATCTAGAACAAAACAAGACAGGACATGATGCTTTCCCTAGGTTGCTACCATTGAATTTATCACCAAAGAAGGAGTGTATGACATACCTTTATATATCACTTCCCTATATCTCTGTTGTCCCTGCTTCTCTCTGGTGCTCTTATGATATTAGATCTGCAATGACACAAACCAACCAAAGTGAAAGAAGCAATTGTATATTCAATGGAAACCTAAACATGTGATCAAGTAATCATGTAATAAAACACTAATAATATTATGGGAAAGAAACATGCCGCTGTATCATATTAATTAAAAGTGGAAGATAGAACCAAAGTGACTTGATGTCGCAATTTCCCTTTCGGTGGTCCTTTGTTCCAGCACACACATACACTTGATATGAATTTGCATGAAGATAATTCACAAAGATTGATGGACAAATGGAGGCCTCAAGCATCAATTGTATCAGGATTCTTCACACAGTCTTCAACATATTCTTTTCTCAATCTTGCTTGACCTTGCTTCACCTTTTCCATGATAAATCCATTATTATATAGGATAAGATGAAGTGGTTACTAGGATGAGGATGATCCCACCAAATCATAGAAGCCAGTAAGATCACAACCATACAGACACGACCTCACATTATAGAAGATTCTCCTTCTAAAAACTTCATGAAACTTCTTCCTTTTCTTAGCTTCAAGTGTCGTTGAACCCTACCTATATAGCAGCATGTAGAAATCCCACAGGCCAGGCATAGAGCAACCTACGAAAATCAAGGATTTTCGCACTGTGTACCACTGTCATCCTACGACATCATTCTAAAAATGTGCCTTATAGGGGAAGAAATCAACCATTTTCCTCATGTGAAAGATTGTTTTGGAAGCTTGAACACATTCCTATAGGGTCATCATCAGAGTGACCAAAATAATGTGTAACAATGGAGGCTACCTTGTATCCCCGCTTCCCCTTCTCCCCATATCTGTAGGTTTCCTTTATACATTGCGTCAGGGAGTGAACTGCAACCTTCCCTGGATAAAAATGGTGAGGGTCTGGTCCCTGCACACTTAATCTAGTGATCATGTGGATCAGCGTCGGATTCATAGTCACACGTCTATCCAATCATAGATAACCTCCATGATAGCATGTCATGACGAGTTTAATGCACACGTTAACCTCTTGATGTTTGCTGAAGTGGCGTATCTTCATAACATTGAGGATGGTGGACCTCACAATCTCCTTGATCCATGGCTGGGGGAATATATTCGGCTTCTTCCCCACCATCTTTGTCAAGTACCTATGCGGTGTGAGCATCACATAATTCTTTCTGTCTCCCAGGTTAAAGTCGATGATCTTAAGATCAGGGATCAGTCCTAGATGCGTTCCTACTGCATGTATCCATGTATCCCTGTATCACAGGCTTTGTAGTGTTCCTTAGCATCTTTGTGTAAAGTGGACCACTAGAGGCCAGCTCTAAGAACCTTCTTCAATGTTTCTTTCCCTACATAGTGTCCTCCTACGATTCCTTCATGTGATTCTGATAGAATCAATGGTATTTCTTCCTCCATAACACATATTCTTAGGATCTCATCAGGTCTCATCTTATAAATTTGTCCAGCTATAAGTGAAAAATCTGCAACTCGAATTACCAACTATTTATTTTGAACGACTGTATATTCACGAGGTTCCATTCATGTTGATAGGAACTGGACTATCTCGATGAAGTGATCATCAACCTTTCTTATGGCCAACAAATTTTCATATGGTAGTGTATCCTCCAAACTGGTAGGTTCCTCTCCATGTTCTAACCTAGACAAGTGGTCAAGACCCTTGTTCATTCTTCCTGGATTGACCATAATCTCAAAATCATATTCCTGGAATAACAGTAGCCATCTGCATATTCTTCCCCCAACACTATCTTGTTGACTAGGTATTTCAACGCAGAGTGATCAGTGAACATATTAAAATGTCCTCCCAACAAGTAGTGTCGAAACGTCTGCAGCATGTACACCATGGGTAAACCTTCTCTCTTAGTGGTAGTGTAATTTATCTCAACTATAGAGAGATTTATGCTAGCGATGGCTAACATATGGTCAATATATCCTACTCCTGGTTGTGATAACAGTACTCCTAATGCAATAGATGATGCATCAACGTGCACATGGAATTCCTTACTCCAATCTGGGAAAACCATAATAGGTGTAGTTACCATTTTCTGTTTCAGTGTGTCGAAGCTCTGTTGACATTCCTCTGACCATTGGAGATGAAAATATTTCTTTTAAAGATTATCCATGGGTGTTTTTATGTATGCATATCCCTTGATGAACTTTCTGTAGTATCCAGTATGTCCTAGCGCAGTGCGCAACTATCTAACCAAAGTAGGAGGAGGTAGATCAACAATGATGGAAATATTGGAAGGATCTACCAACAACCCCTGCTTACACACAATATGGCCTAACAGTGCCCCAAAGGGTGAAATAAGATACACTTCTTCAGATTCAGGGAAATCTGACATTGCCTGCACTTATCCAACATTATTCTTAAGAATTCAATATGATTTTGCAATAAGCTAAAAACAATCCAATCATCAAAATATGCTTCCAAAACATTATGTAAAAATTCCTTGAATGCTTCGACCACCACCCTAGAAATGATGGTTGGTGCATTCTTCACTCCGAAAGGAATCACTGTGTACTGTAAAGAACCCCATTCTGTTGCAAATGTGGTCTTATGGTGATCTTCCTTAGCAATCATGATCTGGTGATAACCTGAAAATCCATTTGTGAAGGAATATACCTTCTATCCTCCCACATTATCTAGAACCTCATCTATAGAATGTGTAGGGAATGGATCATGTAGGCATGCATCATTCAAATTCCTGATATCTACATAGATCTTGATGTCTCCTGACTTCTTATCTTGGACCATCATAGGGCTAATCCATTCTAACTCTTCAACATGTTCTATGATTCCCGCTTCCAACATTTTGTCTAATTCAACTTGGAATTTATGTTTATATTTGGGATTCAATCTATAGGGTCGTTGCTTCACTGGTCTTTCATCTGGTTTCAAGGGGATATTGATTTCTCCCATGGGCCCTTTAATTCCCTTCATGTCAGTAAACTTGGTTGGAAACAAATCCTGATATTTATGCAATAATTCTGTGATCTTATCAATAGTGGCATCATCCCAATAATCCCCAACGTTTGCGAGCTTAGGTGCTTGCTATGTCTCAATATTAACTTTCTTGATTTTGATTGGTTGTCCAATAAAATTTAATTCGAGTCCTAGGCATTCTATGTCTCTCTGTCCTTCTCTTTCTGCGATGTTCACATTCCTAGGATCATCGTCTTCATCAACATTTATATTGTAACAACCTTGCATTTTCTGAAGAGGTACATTCCATTCATCCTCTTCTTACGCAATAGGGAGGTTAGGTGCCTCCTCAAAGACTTTCTGTCTTACAACTTACAGAGCTTGATCTAATATGGGGTACTAACTTTCAAATAAAAATGTAGCTACATAGTTCTGAGTCATACCTTACCAATCTACAGTGGTGAGGCACAGTTCTTCTTGAATATACCAATTGATAGGCATTGTGTCCAAGGATTTAATGAACTTATGCACCCACTGATATTGAGGAATGTTGCGTCAGGCCTCCTCACAACTTTTCACATGGTCCTTCAGACAACTTTGACCTGTGTATTGAACTTCGCACCCTTCGGCTTGTTCTGAAAAGCACACTGTCATAAAAGTGTGACATTTCACCCAGTCTGCGATGTTATTCTTGTGTGTTCCCCACCATCTTGTTGGTGTTTCTTTTAAAACTTCATTCAGTGCCAACAATCACTATTGTTCTGGTACAATTTCTTCAAATTATGACAAGAATGTTTCTAAATGATTTAAACCATCAAATGTGGGCATATTTCTTACTTTTGTGCCAATCCAACGAACTTCCTTGGTCAATCTAGTACACCTGCATGCATAAACTTCATACATTTTGTTTTTCCAATTCTCTAGTGCTTCTTCCGAATCTGAAGAGCATGCACTGTCACTTCGCCAACTTAAATTCCCATCTGTTGTAGGATTAATATAATCCTGTTGTCTTGCTGTCAATTTATATATGTTCTCTAGTTCATAAGCATGGTCTTATTCTCTGATGGGTTCTATGTATCTGTGACCTTCATCAGGATCAAGAGGTGCAATGACCCTAAGGTAATTCACCTTCAAATGTTATTCTTCTTTTCTTTAAGTCAACAACAATGGAATTGTTGAAATCCCAATCAATTCCTAACAACACAGGATAAGGACAACTATCATCAACTATCTTAATCACCTTGAAGTCCTCAAACATCCTTACCTCACTGATGTCCACAGGGACATGCTCCAGTCTTCCAAAAGGGCGCACTGCCTGCTGATTATCCATCCTAAGATTTATAAGGGAATAAATTAACTTAAGTTTTCCCATCAGTGCCCAGGTCTGCTTCGTCATAACATTGACCTCTGACCTTAAGTCAAGGACCACATAATCTATGTCATAATGTCCAATCTGAGCATTAGGGTTTAATTCCTTATTTGTCCATCTCTTTCTGGATACTTGATGTACTTCTCTATTTAGTAGAGGGTCTACCCTACTGATCTCATACTGACTGATCAAATTTTCTAGTTCCTGTACATCTCTTTCATCCTTAATCAAATTAATTCAAGTACATAAGAATTCTATAAGCTTGCTTACCTCTTTTCCTTCTCTGGGAGAAGCATACTGATCAAATGCCAAAGGCATTCCACATTCTTGCACTTCTAGTTGTGTCTTTGATGAAGAAGCCTGATATCTTCCAAATTATTTTCTTGCCTCTTCAAACATCTTCTTTTATTCCATCAGATCAAACACTTGTGTCTTGTCTCCAACTCTTCTAACCCTTGATTCTTTTTTAGTCTTTCCTGGGGTCACTCTGTCTTCGCCTGTAACAAATCCTCCTCTAGTGATGACAAAGACTCCAGAATCCTCTCCTCGAGGTTCTGCTGAGATTAATTGTACTTTCTGGTTTCCTCCTCATCTCTCCTGGAGTTTAGCTAACAACACAAGACAATATTCAATAACATGTTAAAATGAGTTGCAGTAGCTACAAGTGGTACAAGGGTTCTGACAGTCCCTCGCCAAATGTCCTGGTTGTGCACAGTTATAACAAATGATCTGACCTCGACCTCGACTCATGCCTCCACCTCATCCTCTTCCTTTGAATCCACCATGAGGGTTGAAGTTTCATCTTCCTGGAGAGTTAAACTACGTAGCATTTCCTTCCTGCTGAATCTCTCCTTGAATCCTATATGTGTCTCTTGACCTTTCATGAAAGAGATCATAATCCCTACACTATTTCTCATCGTGCCTCACAGGTTTACAAAATTTGAAACAAAGGTTTGTATGTGTCTGGACATATTTTTGCATGTAATAGCATTCACTAGGGTGATGTCTATTTCTACATACCTCACACCAGGGTAGAGTAACCTGCTTCAAAGGGCTCAAATCTCCAGAGGCCAAGTACTCATGAAATAGGGGAAAATGATCCTTGTCATGGCCCTATGACTTTCATCTGATACACCCGATGTCTTCTCTTTTATCTTTTCCTTTTTATTTCTTCATATCTTCAACCTGCACATATAAGCTAGTTAGCTGACTCAAAATTTGACTCATATCTGAGTTGGATTCTGCCATAGGGGCTGATTCTATTTTCATGGTGATCTCCAATGCCTCATCCTATGAATCAACCTTCTGTTTCATCAGAGGAACTCTGATGTGTCGTAAGAAGGAAAAAATGAGCCATTCCTTGTTCTGCTCATTTGGGATCTGAAAACTCAACCGGCCTGTCAAGGTCTTACATCTCTGATCAAACTCTCAAACAGGTTTAGCTACTCGCTTCTTGATTTATTTCAGTTTTGTAATGCACTACAACTCTGAATTGGGTTTCTTGAATTCTTCACTCAATGCAGTTTTGATGGTATTCGACAGTTTAGGCTGTGCAGTCATTGTAGAAAACTTCATATACCAACTCAGTGTGCAGTCTCTCAAGGTAGTACTAAACTAATTTCTCTTAACTACTTCGTCATTGAATTTCTTAATACTCCATACATCTTTGCATAAAAAATAATGATGATCAGGATCTTCAGATCCATCTCCTCTAAAGATAGGTAGCCTCATTTCATCTACCATAGATCTTCCTAGGTTTCTTGAATGAGTATGTACTGAACTTTTGGTAATAGTGCTCTGAGTGCTCTGGTAACTCTGAATACTCTCGTTACTTAACACTGCTAAAACAATAGGAGTAGTAGTAGTACTTACTTCGACGATCAACACCGTTCTTGAAGTCTCAAACTCTTCTTGGCGAGGTTCTTGTAAGTTTTAAACCTGCAAAGTAAAGCAATGCATATAGATTCTTAAGAAATACATAAATTAATCAATGGCTCATACAAAGAGTACACAGAGATTTTATACGAGAAACCCTCAACCGGGAAAACCTTTATTATTTTCATTATCTCGAATTTCACTATCCACCATACAATATATACAATGTTTTTAGGTATTCCGTAGATACCAAAACCCTAATCCCTTAATCCGAGATTAATTTACAAATCTGCAGTTGTCGTATCTGACACTCCCACACACACACACATGCAAAGAATATAACACATACCCAACATTCTCCCACTTGTTGTTTTCTTTGCATCCAGGGGTCCAGGGGATTATATAGTCAACAATCCAGGGCAACAATGCCCATTGTTACTCTACACCAGGAGAACTTTTCTATGCTCACAGACTTTGTCAATGAATCTACAACATTCTTCAAAGTGTCAACCTTTTCCAACAACACCTTCTTTTTCTCAACCATGTCTCTCACAAAGTGATACTGAACATCAATATGCTTTGTCTTTGAATGATAAGCTGGGTTCTTTGCTAGGAATATTTCACTCTGACTTTCACATTCTAATATCACTGCTTGTTGTACCAACCCAATACCTGAACACAATCTTTGTAACCATACTACTTCCTTGTTTGCAAGAGTGGCTGCCATGTATTCAGCTTCTGTAGTTGAGAGTGCCACTATAGCCTGTCTTTTGCTCATCCAACTGATTGCTCCTCCAAATAGGTTAAACACATACCCACTTGTATATCTTCTGCGATCCAAATCTCCAGCTCAGTCTACATCAACAAAGACATGTATGTCCACCACTCTGTCCAATCCTGGTCTTCCTTGGTAGCACAATCCATAACTGGTGGTGCCACGAAGATACCTGAAGACCCTCTTTACTGCTGTCCAATGCTCCTTCTCTGGTTTTGACATATACTTTCTCAAAACTCCCACTGCATGTGCAATGTTTGGTCTAGTTCAAACCATTGCATACATCAAACTGCCAACTACACTGGCATATGGAACATGGGACATGTCCTCTTCTTCTTCCTGTGTCTTGGGACACTGATCTGTAGATAAATTTACACCTATAG
>JZKD02S1249802.1:51250-72589 GCA_000966675.3 Picea glauca
TGGGCCTTATTTAATAATATAGTGGACCTAGTCCACCTTACATTGAATGACCTCCACTATTATCACTATGGGCCCTCTAGGCCCCCCCACTACCTCTCTAGCTACCTTACAGAAGAAGACCTAGAGATGAGGATATTGGAGGCACAACTCTACGAGGCGAAACAATAGGCATCGATAGTGCAAGTGCAGCTGAAGCAACTTATGGCTGTTGAGAAGATGAAGATATTGTAGGAGCAATGCACAGTTCAACAACAGGTCACTGCTATTGAGAGCAGAGTGATGGAAGAGACACAGTGACTCTAGCCAGTGCAGGACAAAGCCTTTACCCTCTTTGAAGTAATTGAAGGACAAGGATCACATCTAGAACAGGTGGTCATAGCAGTGGAAAAATGCTTGGAAGGGCCTTTCACCGAGCAATTCATTCAGGAGTTCGCTGAGAAGGAAGCTCTGGCGAAGAAGCAAGTCAATTAAGATCGATCTAAGCTCGAGGCCCTCGAAGAAGTATTTCCCAGATCATAGTGACTTGGGATGAGTCATAGGTGAGTGTTGGGGGCCTATTGGCCCTCGACCAATTTTTGTGGAAACATTGGTTGTAGGCTTCATCAAATGCACAACGCAATGGAAATCAGTTCTCTTGTTATCTCAGATAGTCACAATTTGCAAAAGTGTCCCCAGTGAGGCATTCAACGGATTAAATAAACAATGTCGTAACGGGTTCCTCCAACGGATCGAAAATCCTCAATCAATACTATTCCATCCATTATGGTGCGGTCTCAATGGTCTCATGGCAATATTTTCTACAATAACTGTGTTTCTAACCATTCTGAAGTGTCATTCTAACGGTCATGATGCCTCCAATAGTCATATAACTTTGCCAAGTCGAGGTTCTCTTCTGCACTGTTCTACTATTCCGGCGATGTTCAATTTCTTTAAGCCTACTTCCTGCGAAGCCTTTACTGGAACCTCTTGCAGTCTTTCTAACTTAGCTTTCTTCTTACTGAGCTTTTTGAACTTCTTCCCTGTGATATGAGTTTCTAGATTTCTCTTTCCATTTGTACTCTTATCTTCTCTTAGCATAGTAACTTCGCACAGTTGATGTTCTCTCAAAAGTTTCGCATGCAATATCTCTTCTCTTACTACTTATGGGGTAGGTTCTCTTTTCTCCTTCATGGATAGGTTCTTTAAGCCTTCTTTTGTTCTTTCAACTTCGATAGCTAAGTCTTTGGCCCTCATTTTCTTCAACTTGTCCTCTTGTTCTTCTATTAGTCGCAGTATTTTCTTGGTTATGAAGTCTGTTAATTCTTTCTTTTTCTATTCTATGGCTTCCTCTTCTTCTTTCCTTCAGATCTGATCTTTCTCAATCTAGGTATTTCCAAACAAAAGTGCAAAAGGAGCATTGTTCTCAATAAAATTAATGACCTCAAATTCTTCTTCAGTTGATGTTCCATGGGCAATCATAGGTACATGAGTAAGTATTCCACATAGAGTTATCATCTTTCCTTTAAAGAAGCCTATCCCTCCTAATGAAGGAATCAGAGCAGGCTTTCCCAAAATTTCCCAAGTACTTTCTGGCATAATGTTCACATGTGTTTCTTCATCTAAGACACTATCTATGTCGAAGTCTCCTATTATTGCTTCTAGGCACTGCTTTTCTTTTAAGATCTCTGGTAAACTGATGTCTCTATGATCATTCAATGTTTCTTTCAACTTTAATAACATAGTCTCTAATTCTGTTTGATTCTCTAACATATCCTTAGTTTCTTGACCTTCTTCATGGTTTGCTTGTCTCAATTTCATCTTCTCAACTTTATCAATCATTCTAGGGAAATCCAAAACCTCATGATCAATAGCTTTATAACAAATACAAATGGGACCTCTACTAGGGAATTCTTTAGCAAGATGTCCCAGTCTTCTGCAACTATAACAAAGTGTTAATCCTATCTTTCTCTTAAACGATCTCCAACCTTTCTTGTACTGCACACTGGGATCACAGTGATGGACCTACAATCTGCAAAAATTATTTCTAGGGTCCTGCATCCACTTGTCAGTCCAAAAATTCTTTCTATGCATAGGAATAACATATCTTTCACTATTTCTATCAAATTTTGTTTCTTCTAACGGTGCCCTACTTTTGAGACTAGGACCAAATCTATCAAACATACCTAGATCCATACTTTCGAAGAAAATATTTTCACTTATCTTACCTTTATCAGAGCACAAAGCTTTAAGATCTTACCTCTTTCTTCAGATTGATCTTCCTTCTCTTAGCATAGAGCTTCACAAGTCAAGTAGAATACTACACACTACAACAACAGATCTACGCACAGATATTTCTCTTTTCTTCAGTTCCCAACAATCACAGTTTCAGGTCCCGTCAATGGAACCATTTGTTGACACAGGGGAAGACCCAGGGTTCAATGCTTCAACAATGCACCAACAAAACCCTAACTACCGACCCTTTTGGAAACACCTGCAAAGCAGATGAAGTCTCACCCGAGGTAGAGGCAGGGGGGGTTGTAGGACTCAAGTGTCTACAACCTAGCTGGGTCACAGATCTGTGATCAAAACACTTAACATAACACTTAGCAATTAACATTCATTAGTCTTTTAACCATTAATCACATCGTAGGTTAAACCCTTGTTACATAACAACGCAATATTACTCAAGATCTAAGCATATCTAACCATTAGCACACAACATCAGAGTAGATCTAGCATTCATTCATACATAAAGAACTTGAGCATCAATGGATTTAAGCAATTAAATACATAAATAGTATAAACAACATAGCACAAATAACATCGACACAGGATATATGTGGTTCACCCCAGTGTGGGGCTACGTCCACCAACTCGTCTTCTTCTTTATTAGCCTCCTTAAATCTTCTTACATCCACAGAGACAGAAAGCCAACTCCGCATAGGACATGAGATTTGCGCGCACCTCTCCAGGTCCTCCTTCCCCAAGTTAGGTACAAACATAGAGCCTTTACATAGTTTCTTCACAAAGCACTTACAAAACACTTGCACTTTGATCTGCAAGCCTCAACACATCTTCTTGCACATAGCTAACATTAGCACTATAGCATTGACCTACTAGGTCTCTTTCTTACATCGCCTAGCTACTTATTTATACATTACAAAAGGGGCCTAAACATGGGAAAACCCATGGGATGACATCCCATACCCGTTACATAAACCCTAAAACCTAAAAAACCCGCAAAAAGGGCAATATCCGACGATCTCTTCTTCGCATGGGCGCTTTGTCTTCAACCAGCCTGTCGAAGTCCCAAAAATGGTCAAACACAACCAATGTTTCCACAAAACTTGGTCGAGGGACAAAAAAAGGCATGGCATGGAAAGGTAAGGAAAGGAAAGGAAATGTAAGGAAAGGAAATGCAATGCAAGGCAATGCAAGGGATGACATGGAATGAAAAGGAAAGGCATGGAATTGCATGGCAAGGCAAGGCAAGGCAAGGAAATGAAAGACAAAATAATGTGATGCAAGTAAATGCAAGGCATGGCATGGCATGGTATGGAAAGGAAAGGAAATGCATGACATGGAAAGGTAAGTCATGACATGGCATGACATGCAAAGGTAAGGGAAGACAAGGAAAGGAAATGCAAGGCAAGGAAATGCAATGCAAGGCAATGCAAGATATGGAATGTCAAGGAAAGACATGTAATGGAAATGAAATCCAAGGCATGGCATGACATGGTATGGAAAGGAAAGGCATGGTATATCATGGCATGACAAGTCAAGGAAAGGAAAGGTAAGGAAAGGAAAGCAATGCAACATAAGGAAATGCAAGTCATGGAATGGCAGGGCATGGAAAGGAGAGGCATGGGATGGAAAGGAAAGGCATGGCATGGAAAGGAAAGGAAATGAATGTCATGGAAAGACAAGACAAGGCATGACATGGCATGGAAAGGAAAGGCATGGCATGGCATGACATGGCATTGCAAGGCAAGGAAATGCAATGCAAGGCAATGAAAACAAAGGCATGGCATGGGATGGAAAGGTAAGGCATGGCATGGCATTGTAAGGAAATGAAATGCAATACAAGGCAATGCAAAACAAGGAAATGCAACACAAGGCAAGAAAAGGCATGAAATAGAAAGGAAAGGCATGGCATGACAAGGAAATGCATGGCATGGGATGGAATTCCATGGAAAGGAAAGGAAAAAAAAGACAAGGCATGGAAAGGCAAGGTATGGCATGGAAAGGCAAGGCATGGCATGGAAAGGCATGGAATTGCATTTCATGGAAAGGAAAGGCAAGTCATGGAATGGAAAGGCATGACATTTCATTTCATGGAAAGGCAAGGCATGGCATGGCATACCATGGAAATACAAGGCAAGTCTAGGAAAGGAAAATCAATCGAAGAAAAGGAAATGCAAGACATGGAATGGAAAGGTAAGGAAAATGAAGGCATGGAATGGAAAGGTGTTGGATGTAGACTGATTTTGAGGAAGAATCCAATTTCCAAAAGTAAATCTTAAATTAGAAAAAGACAGCTGAAAGGAAAAGCAACATGTGCGAGGTAAAGCTACATGAAAAGGAGGAAAGCATGCAAGGCACACATGTAGGAAAACCTAACCACATTAGGGTTAGGGTTTTTGTAAGAGATTGTAGTGGATGATAAGCCAAAAATAAGTATAAATAAGTAGCTAGGAGGTCTAGGTCAGGGTTGGAGAATGGTAGAGAGTACCTTTTTGATTGTCTAGGAGAACTACTGTAAGATCTGATACCATTTTTGTAAGTTGTTGAGTTGTAGGAGGGTAAAGTAGCTAGATCTTGAGGGTTCGATCATAGGCTGAGAGCCTGGTGCAATATAGTCAGCCTCATAGAGGATTGTGGAATTGGTTTTGTAACTGCATGATTGGGATTGTAGTGCATGCAATGCCATCTATTAGAGAAATCTAAATAGAAGAGCATAAGAAGCCAAATCTTTGTGGACGTATCCTAGGAGGGGGTAAACCATGGTAACACCTGTGTTATGTGTTGTGATTGATTTCATGTTTACCTTCTGTAAGTAGTTAGATGATGAAAGGATGAATGCATAAGTCGGTGAGATCTGTTATATGTTGGATCTATTAGAATTCAGACATAACCTTAACAAATGAATGAATAATAAGAATAATAGAAAGAATAGCCAGATCAAGGCCTAAGAATATGAATTGCAATCCAAGATTCCCACTCTTTCCTATATTGCAAGCACCTTAGCATTGTAGTCACCCATAGGACTATCTTGGGTGACAGTGCATAGTACATTCTTTGTGCTATATTTCCTTCTGTTTTACCAGGAGGGATGATAATTTTAGAGGGATTTGTTGGAAACCTATTCATATATGAACTTGGGTCAACCCAAGAGTAGGTGGAGAGAGTAGTAACCAACAAATGGTTACATTATTTGCTGGAACTGCAAGGGATTGAGTGAGTGGGATCCGTGAAAGAATTGTGAAGAGAATGCAGGTATAAAAAGGAATTTTCATACCATGGAATCCAATGAAGGCAGAGATTGAAAGCTGGTTGAAAACAAAGGAGCTAGAATTTGTGCAGAAAGATAACAAAAACCCTAAGTTAATACTGCACAAATACCTGGACAAGTACATGTTTAGTGACCTGCATGAGGTCTTTTTATGTGATTTCCCACATGTGTTGCAGGAGTGGCTATTGAGGATGAAATAAAACCACCCTACAAATCGAATCAGACAGATCGAGTGGAATCCTGTGGAGATCATGCAGTTACAACAAGTTAACAACAAATTCATGCATGCAATAGATTTCTGGTTAGACAATATTGTTTCAGGGTTTATCACATAATTTGCAGTAGATACAACGAAGACTTACATCACAAAAAATCAAGAGCTTGAAAGAGGACATAGAGGTAGGTATATCATATCTCTCTATACTTCAATCAAGATCTTACTATATAACAAAGGTGTGATGACTATGGAAGTAGACAACTAAACTTACCTACATGCATGGGGGAAGGGGAGAAGCACTGACAAGAGGTGGAGAAATGGAGGAAGAGATGGATAATGGAAAGAAGGAGAAGGCCATGGAACCAATCATGATGGAGGAATATTAGATCAAGAATATTATGGAAATAGCTGGAAAAACATGCAATGGAATACCCTACCAATATAACATGAATAATAAGAAGAGATCCATAACATATAGAGAGGGCTTGGAAAGTGATGAAGAAGAGGTAGATGATCTCCGGGATATGGATAATATTGAGGAAATCCTTCATGCAACATATGAAACGAAGAAAATAGGTCCAAGGGAAGGAACAAAATGAAACACTCCTATCTATATCAGTGTCAGTGTGGAACCCATAACCCCATGTACGACTAATACACCAGAAAGAACACCACCATTTAGACAATCGAATTTTAGTGGAAGAAAGACAACAAGAAGTACATCTAAACAAGGAGCAATAAGTGGAGGAGCCATTTTAGGAAGTAGTAGTCAAATATCTACATTGTGCGGAGGTAGTACGTCATTAGAGTTCAATATGGAAGTACATGATCCCACCATTCGGTTACCAGAGTTCAAGGGAGAGGCATCGAAGGATCCTGAAAAGAACTTGTTCATCTGCGAGAAGATATGGGAAGAAACGAAGATCACATATGAGGATACAAAAATTGCGTAGTTAGCTATCACTCTAAGAGATTGCGTACTGGATTGGTACATGAGTCTAGATGTAAACAATCCACCAAGAACAACACAAACTATTGCAGATGTGAAGAAGTTGTTGATAAATGAATTTCAGAAGCCTAGTTCAAAAGATCAGTACATGAATGAGATGATTGAAATCAGAAAGAAACCAGGTGAGTCTGTTTAGGATATTGATCATAGGTTCAAAGGATTGAACGGTAAGTTGAAGTATGTCATAACTGACATGGAACATAGACATCTCTTTTTGAATTCACTACTACCACATCTGAAATACCCTTTGAGGCAACATAAGTTTCAAACTCAGGCAGAGGCTCTATAGGCAGCCTTACAACTCGAAGAGAACCAATATCAGAAGACATACCCAACAATAGAAGAGATAAAGGAGGATCTAAAGAACCTCACATTTCAACTGAATCAAAATAGGAGAAAGGAGAAAAGAGAAGTTGTTTGGTGTACTACATGCAGGATAGAAGGACACCACAAGAATGCGTGCCCAAATTTTGCATAGTATATGGAAACATGGCTACCAAACCCATTTCCAACAGGAGTAACATGGTGAAAGATCAGTAAAACACATGGGCATGACCCATATAATTGTACAATGATGCAGAAGTTCCAGACAGTACCCAAGAATTCATACTGCAATTTTTTCATATCAATGGGTTATGATGACAAAGATTGTAGGACAATGGACTTGATGAGGGAAATAACTTCAGATACTTATAGGGTGCAAGGAGAGATGATGAAAGGGAAAATTGCACCATAGTTCAACAAGGTAATACCTCCATATAATAATGCGCAACAACAGTACAACACTATGCAGTAGAAGTACAACACTGTGTAGCTGCAGTATAACACTGTGCAACCACAATATAACCCTGTGCAGTATAATCAAGTGCCTCAGTACAACGCAGAACGAGTAGATCGAGGTAGATACATAGGTGGAGGACAAGGTAGAGGAGGATTTCGAAGAGGTAGAGGTCCAGTAGTGTGCCACAACTGCCAACATCCAGGACATTATGAAAGGGAATGTCCACTTCCACCTACGACATGTATGTACTCTCACACATCATACCATGATACAGAGGAATGCCCAACACTTTTGGGTAATAATCAAGAAAAAAGGAACCAGAACAATCAAATGTTCAATGGATTTCTGTAGAAGCCAGGGATGATGGAAGAAATATCAACATAGTTTTGCGTGGAGGAGCTAAGGCAGGAGCTGACACATTAAGACAGGAGCTAGCACAACAACAATGGGTGAAGAAGAATACTAAATCAAAGAAACAGTTTGATGCGGGGAAAGAAAAAGAAACATTCAAGGAGGCCGGACATGAGTTCCTTACACAAGATTTTGTGTCTACATCAACTGCGTAGCATACTCAAAACGTACCAATGTATGATATGCCTTTATCAATGGATCACACCAGCGAAGTACCACATATAGCACAAGTAAGTACCATAAATAATTTTATGCAATCCTATATTAAGCTACTGAAGGACCCATCATCTGTTAAAGTTTTGAAAAATATATTATAAATATGTAACACAGAGGAAGAGAGGAAGTTAGAATAGAAAAAATTCAATCACCTCCATACGAGAAGGAGGAAGAGCAGAGAATTCAGACTGAATGACAACATTGGAGACATTATATTAGACTTAGGATCTAAGGTCAACGTCTTACCTAAGAAGACATGGAAATGTATGGGAGATCCCACATTAGGCTACTCACCTGTCCAATTGAAGCTAACAAACCAACACAAATTTATACGAATTGGAAGGCTTAAGGGTGTGCCAGTAGATCTGGATGGAGTGCGCACTAAGGAAGACTTTGAAGTGATAGAAATAATATATGGTACAACACCTTATCCAACATTTCTTGTCTTGGATTGGGCATTTTATAACCATGCCATAATTATCTTGGAGTAAAGGAAGATGACCTTTGAATCAGGATAATACAGATTCATTGTGCCATTAGACCCTTCAAAAGGGGAAAGGTTTGTAGAACCAACTTGTTTGGATTTAGAGGAAATAAACCAGTTATACAGAACAACCACACGTGAAGAAGATTATGTCAACCCAACCACAGATGGAGTACTCATTTGGAGGAGCATCACATCATGTGCTTCTGATTCAGATACAGGGTTGGAAAATTGGTAGCAAAGATTACATGAAGTGTCCACAAGAAGGTGCACAAGAATAGACTGTGAACTAAGATGGGTGGGTACATAGATAAGAGAATCTCCCATTTTCATGGCATAAATGACTTAGAAGAATTACTAACAAGATACGAATATGAAGTGTTAGAGAACCAGAGGCTCTTATCCCTAGACATTGCACTCAAAGAAACACCTGCAAGATGGTGGGGTGCACACAAACAGGTAGTTAAGGACTGGTACCAATGTAAGCGACTACTGTGCATCAGATTCAACGCAAAACATGGCAACAATAAAATGCAGAGATATGATGGAAAGTGGACACCGAAAAAACATTTGGAGAAATGAAAGACACAATGGAGGATGATACCACCAGAGGAATAGCCTCATCACTTCATCCATACATTGGAAGGAATTCCAACAAACCGATATGTAGACCATGAACTACATAGAGGCACTACATAATGGACAACATTAGAACAAAAATTTATAGTAACCTTCTCATTTGAACATGAGAACCCTAACATGGATTCAACATTGAAGAAGATAAGAGGTGCGATATTTATTGATGAATTAGAGGTTGAGCTCATGACATAGTATCAACAACAGACTAGACAGACAATGAAATAACTACTATCATGTTATCATGTGTAGGAAGAAGCACTAGATGAAGATGACCCGCATAACATTTAGATTACATAAATTTAAGTAGAAAGAGAGGTGGAAGGTCCGTCCCTGGAGTGATAAGTATTTGTTGCTTCAATCAAGGTGAAGAAAGTCAACATCGGGACAACAAATAATCTCAAAATGGCCAGCATTGGAGACTACTGGGATGAACAAACAGTAGAAAGGATAACAAAGTTGTCGCACAAGTAAAATGACCTATTCCCAAGAACCTTTAAAGAGATGAAATGAATAGAAGGAGAGCTAGGAGAGATGAAGATACCTCTCAAACCTGATGCTAGATCTGTCAGATAGAGACCGTATAGACTAAATCCAGTATATAAGGAGAAAGTGAAAGCAAAAATTGATAGAATGTTGGAAGCTAGTATCATAGAACCAGTGGAGGAATTTGAATGGTTAATCCCTATGGTAGTTCAAGAGAAGAAATAGGGGAGGATAAGGATTTGTGTAGATCTCGGGAAACTGAATGATGCTTTCCTACATGATCCCTTCCCTACACCTTTTATAGATGAAGTCCTAGAGAATGTGGGAGGTCAGGAAACATATTCATTTATAGATGCATTTTCAAGATATCATCAGATCAAGATAGCCCCAAAAGATAGCTATAATACTAATTTTTCCCCAGAATGGGGATCCTAGCAGTACATTGTCATGCCTTTTGGGCTGAAGAATGCACCAACCATATTTTTAATGGTATTAATAGCTTCTTTTAAGGAGTTCATACATCAATTTTTAGAAGTGTATCTAGATGAATGGACTATATATAGTCTATTAAAATATCATGTGGAAGTATTAAGGATAATGTTGGAAGGATGCAGGCAGTGTCATATATCATTGAATATCAAAAAGTGAATTTTTGGAACACCTTTTGGAATACTATTGGGACATATAGTCTGTAAACAAGGGTTATTGGTGGATCTTGATAAGATTGCAGTCATTTTTAATTTACCACCACCAAAATCAGTGCGCCATTTGAGAGAAACATTAGGACATACATGATACTACAATTTTTTTATAAAAGGATATGTGCAGATCACTACGCTAATGGAAAAACTGTTAAACAAGGATACTAAATTTTAGTGGAATGAATACTATCAACAAGGTTCGGACACCCTACAAGAAAATATGGTCACAACACATATTCTAGTATTCCTAGACTGGGAAAATACTTTTCATGTGCATGTATATGCATAATCTATAACACTTGGAGCAATTCTAGCACAACCAGGAGCAAGAGATTTGGACCACCCTATAGCATTTGCAAGAAGAAAAATGTTAGAATAAGAGAAGAACTACAATACTACAGAAAGAGAAGGCCTAGCTATGGTCTATGCACTTCAAAAGTTCATAAATTACTTACTGGGAAAACACTTTTAGATGTTCATAGATCCTTCATGCCTCAAATACCTAGTCAACAAGCTAGTGTTGGGGGGGAGGATCTATAGATGGCTACTATTATTTCAAGAATTTGAATTTGAAGTGAAATTCAAATGAGGGAAGCTAAATGCAGGACCTAATCACCTTCCAAGGGTAACCAATGGAGAAGAACCTACCAACTTGGAAGACAACTTCCCTGATGCGTAGTTATTTTCAGTCCAAGTAGTTGGAAAATATTTTGTTGACATCATTGAATACTTGAGTACAGGGACTGAACCACAAGATTTTAACATTGCACAGAAGAAAAATCTAGTAGTTGGAGCTGCAGACTATAAATTTATTGTAGGACACTTATACAAAATGGAAGAAAACAACATTTTTGAGAAGATGTTTAATAGAACATGAAAGGCCTAGAATTTTGGCAGAAGCTCATGAGGGGATAACTGGAAGAAACTATGCAGGAAAATATACCGCACATAAGGTATTGCACGCAGGCCTATGGTGGCCAACAATTCAACGAGATTCTAAGGAATATTTCTAGAGATGTGATGTCTATCAAAGGGTTGGTAAACCGAATAGAAGGGATGATATGCCCCTAATACCACAAGTAACTTTGCAAGTATTTGAAAAATGGGAAATAGACTTTGTGGGGCCGATACATCCACCAACAAAAATGTGAGGGGTGAGATATATCATTACTGCGAAAAAATACTTAACAAGATGGGTAGAAGAAACACCAGTCAAAGACTACAATGCAGAGACAACAACACAATTCTTGTTTGAGAAAGTGATCAATAGATGTGGTTGTCCAAAGATTTTGATGAATGACCAAGGTACTCACTTTATCAATAGTACTATCAAGTCTATGACTAAGGAGTTTCAAGTCTATCATCAAGAGAGTACACCATACCATCCTCAAGCAAATGGATCAGTAGAAGCCTTCAATAATATCTGGAGAATGATCTGACAAAGATATGCAATGTTAACAGGGATGATTGGGGCCTGAAAATACCAGTAGTACTATGGGTATATAGGACTACATGTAAGAAGATGATAGGACATACACCATTCAAATTGGCTTATGGGAAGGAAGCAATAGCACCATTAGAATTTACAATACCTTGTCTGTGCATAGAAACAATCACCAACATGACAAAAAGAGGCACAATAAAGGAAAGGCTAAATAAACTAATGGAGATGTAAGAGGATAAGATCCTAGCAGGATTTCATCAAGAAGTAAAGAAAGCACGAGACAAAGATTGGAATGACAGAAATATCAAGAGGAAGAGCTTCAAGGAGGGATATATAGTCTTTCTCTATGACAACAATTGTTTTCAGCATCTGGATAAATTCAGAATGCATTGGTTGGGGCCATATGAAGTGAAGACTATCACAGATGGGGGATATGTACAGTTAAAATACTTGGGAGGCACATAATTGAAAGGAATCATCAATGGGAGTCAACTGGAACTATACAGGGACAGTTGAACTCCTAGCACTTAAGAGTTACAACATAGTAAGAAGAAAATGTACATAGTGTATTATAGGAGAAGCTAGGACATAACAATGAGAAAAAATATATATATAAAAAGGAGAAAAAGAGGGAAAAAGAAATACAAAAATACAAAATAGAGAAAATACAAAAACAATGGGGAAAAGTATCGTGCAATAATTACCGCGACAGACACCAGAACACCACATGCAGTGAAAAATAAACTTGGCACAAAAGCACGCAAAAAGTAAAAATGAACATAACATGGTCTATAAAAGGCGAAAAAGAGTAGAGTTATTCAAAACTTATAAAAATTTCGAGATCAGAGTGAGAAAGAGAACCTGTGCCCTAGTTTTCAATCACCTAAGTAGCAAGCTGAGGTCGCAATAGTTACAAAGGTTGACTCCACTGAAGTTTGGGTTGCCAGGCTAGTTTGTCAGGGTCACCCGACAAGGCCAAAGGCACAAAGAGAGGATGCAACAACCTGAGAATATAGTCAAGCTCAAGGATGTGACGGCCTCAGACCCATAATCAATTATCCTGACATAGGTCGAGGAAGAGATCCATACAACACAACAAGGAGAGATAGGGCAGAGTTCCAGAGTCAAAATCAAGGGTTAGAACCCTAACCCCGAGATGTCTACAAGACCGAATGACATAGTGGGACCATGACATTCCCAGGAACAAGATGGAGTATTGTTCAAAGACATCACCGATCGACCATATTCAGATGGGGAGGAAGAGGGAACACAAGAAGTAGAGGCAGGCATGTCTGTTGCGGGAAGAAAAGAAAGACCACTGAAAGTATGGAAATTACCCTTCCATTCCTTCCAGATGCAGTCCCCACTGTCGATGACATGTTGGGCAAGGTACCAAAGTTGTGGTACATGGAGCATGACGTGCGCGACATGGCCAAATTTCTAGAATTGTCCAAGGAAAACTATCTGATCAAAACATGAGAGATTGGACCCTTAGGAAGGCCAGTGATAGAGCCCACACAGTGGACTACGGGGTTGTATAACTAAGGTATAATGAACCTCTTGGACATACCACATTTTGGGCGCGGTAAGAATGTCGGTTTATGCATCAAGTAGCTGGTTGCTCAGGTACATGGAGGCATTCTTTGGATAGACATGCTGGTACAGATCGATGTGGCATTAATTGCCAAAATAATAGGATTTCCTACAGTTGGTGTGTCGTCGTAAGAATTATTGGAAAACAAAGCACGTGAGAAAGAACTGGCAGAACAAGTGAAGGCATAGTTTGACACAACCAGGGGGAATAGAGGCATCATCATCAAAAAATGAACGATGACACCACAAGATTTTCCAGTAAGCCAATGACATGCAAGATGCTAAGAAAATTTCATAGAGAGGAAGCGACAACATGAGTGATCATAGTAGCAATGCGATACACAAACGAGATGAAGTTCAACTAGGCATCATACCTACTGAATCAATTCCTACTTGACTGTGGCAATGCACAAGAAAATGGAACCGAATTCCATTACTCCTGGTTAATGATATTGATAGATTTGGCAGGGTGGCAGGAGCCTAAGTTCTCAACATTCCTAGACAGGGTAGTGAAGTGCTATGCGACCATGTATGAGTCTCTCTGGGAGGCAATGGATAAAAATATGCATCAGGAAAACAACATTGTGTTTTCCATGCTGATAGAAGAAATCCAGTAGCACACAACAAACATATGGCACATAGCTATGGAGGTTGCACAGGAAACAAAGGGGATAACTAAATTCAAGGCATATCAGCATCACATATGCATCCAAGCCTTGAGGGATCCCAAAAAGGCATGGTTGAAGATGCAATATTGCGTTACCAGAGAAAAGGTGGAGTGGATTATCAAGGACTGACCCGTGCAGTGGAAGTCACCTGCAAAAAAACAAAATACGAGGACAGGCACAATGCAGTCCTCCAAGCCTAAGGAAAAGGCCAACGTAGGATCATTAGCGAGGACATGTATCTTGATGGATAACACTTGAATAAATATAGCGTGAACCCTACCAAGTGGGAGAAACACGACACCAAAAAGGTCAAGGAGAATGCCCACAACAACAATAACAGGAAGTCGGTCGCAGACAGGGCCAAAGGAGACCATACAAGCTCAAGAGGAAGGAGGCCAAGAAACAATGATAGAGGAAAAAACCTCACAAATGGAAAGGAAAATCACACAAGGAAAATATGCACAAAAAAAGAGGAAGTAAAAAACAGAGGACCTTGACATCACCCTCACATGGGATGATGCAAAACTCTTCGCTGATGAGGTCCAAGATAGGAGTGAGGAAGTGGTTAGAACATCATAGGCATAGAGGGATCATATTATGGCTAAGATTATATAGGTTCACACAAACATCCAACATCTACAGAAATGGGTCGAGTCACATGCCACTGTGCAACCACAGGAGGAGATAAAGAGGCCACCTACACAGAGAAAAGGTGAGGAGATCATGAAATTCATCGTCCAGGGTAGGGAGATATTCATGAGAATGTGTCAAATTATCAGCTTCGATCAGGAGATGATGCAGAAACCCCTAGAAGAGGTGGAACACATAGTGTTGGTGATGGCACAAATCCCCATAAAGGCCTTATATAGGCTACACGATAACGTCATGCAGGAAGTACACTCTAGGGATCGTGTAGATACCGCAAATCTAGAGGTGGGAAGAGGGGTCATAGAGATGCTCCAGATCACATGCGACCAGTTGACTGTCGAAAAGGAAGAGGAGAAGGAATGGGTAGACAAGTTAGAGAAGGGATTGACAACGACATACAGTCGAATCCCCAACAATGTGTAGACAGTAGAGAGAAGCGTAGAGGAGAATATCAACCTCATCTTTTACAAAATTGACCAGTACAGGAAAGAGATCGAGGAGCTAAAAGAGAATCTCAATCCCGCGACACTGCCTGAGGTTCGAGAGAAGAGGAAAGCATAAGATACACTCTAGCTGGAAGAAATAGAGAAACAAGTCAACACAACAACATGATTTTTTGACAAAGAATCATAGCTTTAGACAACACTGGAGGAGGATGAGAATGTCTAACAGTGGGACTAGGAGGAAGAAATAATAAGTGCAACAATCTAGGACCTCAAGTAGAGGAAAAAAACAATGAGCATCACCAAGCATCTAAAAGGAACACACAATATGATGAATATGAAGTCATAGTTAAAAGAAACTCAAACATAGAAGTAGGAAAGACATGAATAGATGGAACCTCTTTAAGAGAAAGAAACAGAGATGATCGCGTAGTTGGAGGAGGATAATAAGAACATGGTGCAAAGACATGCATAGTCCAAAACCATGATCTAGAAGGAGATCACAACGCAAGCATTGGAAGTGCTCATAGAAAAGGCTGGACATGTCCAGGCGAGAGAAAGGGAACTTGCAGAGCAGTTCCACAACCTAGCATAGGCTTTCAAGGGAGTGCACACTGCCTAGGTGGCTCAGGATGAGCCACATGTTAGTGTTGGGGATCTGTTGGGTGCAGGCCAATTTTGAGGAAGAATCCAATTTTGGAAAGTAAAGCTTAAATTAGAAAAATATAGCTGGAAGGAAAAGAAACACGTGCGAGGGAAAGTTGCATGCAAAGGGGGGAAGCATGCAAGGCGTGCATGTAGGAAAACCTAACCACATTAGGGTTAGGATTTTTGTAAGAGATTGTAATGGTTGATAAGCCAAAAATAAGTATAAATAAGTACCTAGGAGGTCTAGGTCGGGGTTGGAGAATGTTATAGCATACCATTTTGCTTGGCTAGGAGAAATGCTGTAAGATATGATACCATTTTTGTAAGTTGTTGATCTATAGGAGTGTCAAATAGCTAGATATTGAGCATTAGATCACAGGATGAGGAATCTGGTGCGATCTAGTCAACCTCATAGAGGATTGTGGAATTGGTTTTTTAATTGCATGATCGAGATTGTAGTGTGCACGACGCCATCTATTACATAAATAGAAATAGAAGAGCACAAGAAGCCAAATATTTGTGGAAGTATCCTAGGAGGGGGTGAACCACGGTAACACCTATGTTATGTGTTGTGATTGATTGCATGCTTACCTTCTGTATGTAGTTAGATGATGAATGGATGAATGGATAATTCAGTGAGCTATGTTATATGTTGGATCTGCTAGAATGGAGACATAACCTTAACAAATGAATGAATATTAAGAATAATAGAAATAATAACCAGATCAAGGCCTAAGAATATGAATTTCAATCCCACATCCCCGCTCTTTCCTAGACTGCAAGAACTTGAGCATTGTAGTCACCCTTAGGAATATCTCGGGTGAGACTGTGCAGTACATTCTCTGTGTTGTGTTTCCTTCTAGTTTACCAGGAGGGCCGATAGTTTTAGAGAGTTTTGTTGGAAACATGTTTAGATCTGAACCTAGGTTAGCCCAAGAGTAGGCAGAGAGAGTAATAACCAACACAAGGCATGCAAAGGAAAGGAAAGGAAATGCAATACAAGGCAATGCAAGACATGGCATAACATGGGAAGGCAAGGAAAGGCATGACATGGCAAGGCAATGCATGGCATGGCATGACATGGAAAGGAAAGGCATGGCATGCTAAGGAAAGGGAAGGAAAGGCAAGGCAAGTCAAGGCAAGGAAATCCAAGGAAAGGAAATTCAAGGCATGACATGGCATGAGATGAAAAGGCTTGGAATGACATAGAAAGGAAAGGAAATGGAACACAAGGAAACACAAGGCATGACATGTGAATTCAAGGCATGGAATGGAAAGGAAAGGAATGGCATGGCAAGGAAAGGAAATGAAATATAGGGAAAGGAAATGCGACGCAAGGAAATGCAAGATAAGGCATGGGATGACATGGAAAGGAAAGTCATGGAATGGAAAGGAAAGGAATGGCATGGCATGGCATGGATTCGCATGGAAAGGTGTTACGAGGAAAATCTCTCTATGGCTAGGGGAAAACCACAACAGACGGAAATGACTACATAAATCAACTCTATTCTCAAGTATGCTATATAAAAAAATGCGCTAGCAAGACAAGATAAAAGGCCTACCTCGTCTAGACGTTCGATGAAGTCCACCGTTGAGCACTTGACCCAAAGAAATATACCTACAAATAGTCCTCAACAACCAAGCAATGAAAGAATATGGTGATAATATATGATGTTAGCACATTCAATAGAATAATCCATTAACATTCATAACAAATACGCCCATGGAATAATAATTCAAATATTTTCAAGATATCAATTGAATGAGAAAAGACTATTTCTATTAAGATATAATCAACAAAAGTGAATAAGTTACAGAATTTCGTGTCGGCACAGTTCGAAACCGAGAAACTAAGTTCCTTCCAGTTGGGCCTCCACCACTTCATTCATCCACCAAAGGCAAGCTCATGTAAGAGAGACAATGGAGTTCTCACTCAATAAGGGAAGATCTTGGGGGCTGAACAATGTGTTCATACTTAAAGGATAAAGGGATGAAAATTCAATGTGAAGTGAATAATTCCTCCATAGTAACTTTACTCTCAAAGTTGAATTCTTTCTCCCCCTTTCCATATCTCAGAAATGACCCATTTATATCCTTCAAGTGAAACTGAAGGGTTGAGTCAGGATGTTTCCAGTATATGGAAGGCCAAGGACCACTGATCTTGGGACATGACATGGAAACCCAACACCATTTTTGAATTTTTGGCACATTTCCCGATGTACACAGGCTGTAGTGGTGCAACTTGCATATACACATGTTGTATAGTAGTCAAGGTGCGTATATGTGGAAAAATTGTATTTTTAGCTCTGGGATTTGCAAAAAAGGATTACAAGTCTACATAGGGAAATGGAAAAAGGTTGGTTGTGCAAGATTGGATGGGGTGAGGAAACTATTTCTATAACATAAGGCAAGGCATGGTGTGGCATGGTATGGCATGACAAGGCAAGGCATGACAAGGCAAGGCAAGGAAATGCAACACAAGGTAATGCAAGGCATCACATGGCATGACGTGGAAAGGAAATGAATGGAATGGAAAGGAAAGGAATGGAATTGAATGTCATTGGAAGGAAAGGCATGGCATGGAATGTCATGGAAAGGAAAGGCTTGGCAAGTAAATGCAACACAAGGGAATGTAAGGCATGAAGGGGAATGACATGGCAAGGCAAGGCATGGCATGGAATGGCAAGGCCAGGTATGACATAACATGGCATGGAAAGGAAAGTTTAAGAAATGAAAGGCATGGAATGGAACGATAAGGTAAGGAATGGAATGGAAAGGAAAGGGATGGCATGGCATGGAAAAAAAATGCATGTAAATACAAGGAAATGAAAGGCAAGGCAATGCATCACAAGGAAATGCATGAGATAACATGGATAGGAAAGTCACAACATGGAATGACAAGGGAAGGCATGGCATGGAATAGCATGGAAAGATAATGTAAGGAAAGGAAATACAACATAAGGCAATGCAACACAAAAAAATGTAGGGCGTGGCAATGCATGGAAAGGAAATGAAAGGTTTGGCATGGCATGGCATGAAAAGGAAAGGAAATGCAAGGAAAGATAATGCAACACAAGGAAATGTAAGGCATGGCATGGCATGGGGTGGAAAGGAAAGGCATGAAATGACAAATCAAGATATGGCATGGAAATGAAAGGTAAGGCATGACATGGAAAGGAAAGACATGACATAATATGGAAAGGCAAGACATGGCATGACAAGGCAAGGAAAGGAAAGGAAAAGAAACACAAGGCATGGTGTGGCATGGCATGGCAAGGCAAGGCATGGCAAGGCAAGGCATGGCATGGTAAGTCAAGGAAAGGTAGGGAAATGTAAGTCAAGGAAAGGATAGACATGGCAATGCAAGGTCTAGGTATAGGTCTAGGTCTAGGTATGGCAAGGCAAGACATGACATGGAAAGGAAAGGAATGGCATGGAAATTCAAGGAAAGGCAAGTCATGGTATGGAAAGGAAATGCATGGAATGACATAACATGGCATGGAATGGAAAGGAAAGGGAAGGAATGGAAAGGCAAGACAGGGAAATGCATAGCAAGGCAGGGCATGGAAGGAAAAAAGATGGCATGCCAAGTCATGGAAAGGTAGGGAAATGCAAGGCAAGGCAAGGCTAGACATGGAAATGCAAGGAAAGGCATGGCAATGTATGGAAAGGAAACATATAGGTATAGGTGTAGGTTTTTTGTATGGTAAGGAAAGGAAAGTCAATTCAATGCATCAAAAGGAAAGGAAAGACATGGAAAGGAAAGGTCTAAGTATGGAAAGACAGGGCATGGCAAGGCAAGGCAAGGGATGGTATGGTATGGAAATTCAAGGCAAGGAAAGGCATGCAATGGCATGGAAATTCAATACAAGGCATGAGATGACATGGCATGGAAAGGAAATGAAATGCAAGACAAGGAAAGACAAGGCAAGGAAAGGCAAGGTAAGGCAAGCAAAGCAAAGGAAAGGCTAGGAAAGAAAGGAAATAAACGGCAAGGTAAGGCAAGGATAGACATTTATCACATACTTTATTGTGGATGCTCCATCCACTTGGAATCTTTCACATTCATCCATGGAGTTGGGTACCTTGGAATTCACATACGTGGAGTGGTTGCATGCATGCACATTCTTGGAGGGAACATTCCATGTGGACACTTGACATTCAAATTGGCTTGATGCCTATTTTTTGTGGTGTGTCCCCTTCATGAGAATTATTTGGTGCATACTACTACTATTTTTGGATGAGGGTGAATTTCTTTGGAGAGGCTAATGTCCACATGTTGTAACATGGTCAACCATGGACCGAGGAGAGATCTAACTAATCCATTATTAAAATATTTATTTGACTTGTCATGGAGCTAGTTAGAAAATAATAATATTTTATTGGATTAGAGAAGAGACTCACTTTAGAAAGAAGATCTCTCTCTCTCTCTCTCTCTCTCTCTCTCTCTCTCTATTGTAAAGGGTGGATAATTTGGGTATTTAGGAGCTCTCCTCTTGGGCTACATTGTAGAACATTTTGGAAAGATTAATGGAGAATTTGAGGTATATTTTCATTTGATGTGAGGATTCAAACCTCTTATTTATATTGTGATTATGTTAGTCTACATGGTTCTTATTATTGGTTCTTGGAGTCTTAACTAGGATGGGCCTTCAGTCTTTTGTCAAATTTAGGTCCTTGAGAACCATTAATTGTGTAAGGCCTTAGCATTTAGCAATATTTTCCACCATAAGAGATCCGTTAATGAGTAACCCAAGTATTTATAATCACTTTAGAAGAAATGAACTATTTTTACTTACATAGACTTCCTTAACACTTTAAAAAGTAATTAATCAAATTAAATAAATTATTACAATGATTAGTGAAAAAATACACTCCAAATCTATTTACATACTCAACCAAATTGAGAAAACAATTATTTCATTTCATCAAAATTTCACAAATCTATCAAAATTTTGTGAAATAGTTGCTAGAACCTAAAATATGTTTTTATAGTCTTCAACAAACATCTCCTATAATAAATGGATTTATTGAATATTGTAAAGATAATTTTAGTTTTTATTAGTTCAATGTAAGTTATTGAATCTAAAAACTCATCAAAATATGAATTGATGTGTAAAGTGATCCTTCTATCTTTTGATGTGTGAGTTTCTCCTTCCAACTATTGAAAAACAATATTCAACTTATCATACTAAGAGATCTTAAATTGAAGGTTATAAGAGATTTTGAGTTTGACATTTCATATTCTCATCTTGTCTTCATTATCCCAAATCCATCTATAATCCCAAAGTGTGCATTGATTTCAACTCAGGAATTGTTTTTTTCATGTTCATGTTTATGTAGGTTTATCCCTTTATAAAACAATGCAAATCTATGTTTCCTAGGAATATCCTTGTAGCAATATTTTTATGTGGAATTAGTTCTTAGAAGAATATCGATACAAAGTTGTTTCTATTTATTGTT
>JZKD02S1249802.1:75070-91213 GCA_000966675.3 Picea glauca
GGACTTCGGGCTGCAAGGACACATGTGGAGGAATGGGAATGCCAAGAATATTTTGAGGAGGCTAGAAAGGGGGTCTTTCTGGTTGAGGGTGCATTATCCCATGGCCAACCCAATTAAAGAATCTAGTTTGGAAAAACTGGTTCAATTCTTGCGGGTCAACATCAAAATGGATAGAAAATCTAGGCCTCGATTCCAATTTACCTTGCCTATGTTATTTTGACCATTTCTGCCTCTATTGAAAAATCTCATCTTGTAGGAACAGTTTGTCAGTAATGAAGCTCTTAATAAATTATATATGACACTTTGCTTACATGAATCAAAAGTTGGCTCCAAAATTGGCATGAGATACATGCAAATCCATCCATAACACATCATTCATTAATTTCCATGTGAATAGAGAATGATAGGATTCATGGAAAATATGGAGGGAGTATAATTAGCGAAAAATGGTAGAATGGTAGGGAATCAATAAACTAATACTGTTCAACAATTAACTGTGTATAAAAATATCAAGAATATCAATCATCAACCCTTGCTATGGTATCTTTCTTTCACTTCCACATAAACTTTTCTTTTAAAATTTATATCATAGAACATGGATGCAATACGTAAAATCGGGATTGTGGAGGGAATGTATTTAGTGAAAAATGGTAGAATCATAGGGAAACTTTATAGATACTGTTCAAGTGAAAAAAAATCAAAACCATGCTACCTCTGATGCAATCAAAATATATCTTTGTCCAAAATTTTGAAGCTAAACAATGTTTTGTTTCCAAAACAATAATCCAAACGGATGCCTTCTTTAACAAAATTGCTCGTTGGCCTCCGAATTATTTTGCACAGTGAACTATTTGATATGACCATAAATATTTAACCATAGTAACCATTATAACAACATTATCATTATATAACAGAAATGATAGAAAACATCATAATCGCTACATGAATACAACAATAGCATTTGAGCCATGATTCATAACATCAACCACAATAATGATCCTTTAAATCCCACCAGGTCACACACAGTGCTCCCAAACAAAATCATATCCATCATTAAATCAAAACATTGTTCAATGCAACTTCTTTTAATTTCATTATGGGCAGTATTACTCAATTCAAGCCTCATTTCGAACATGGGTGTTTTTTTAACAATAAAATATGATGATTAACCAAGAAAAATAACATTTGGTATTTGGGAACACAAGCTTCAACATACTGTAATTTCCAATGAATAGGCAAGTACAAAATTCTTTCCACAAGTGCCAAGCAAGGGACCAATTAAACCCGTGATCAAGTAACCTAGAAAGAACAATGCTCTCATCAACTCAAACTGAAGTAAGAAACACTTTCACTGTAGGGTTCGAGATATGAAAATGACAGTAAGTGGTAGACACAATGGGGAAATTCAAACAGAGGGTTTGGCAGTTGCATAGCATGGAGGAATTACTCCACAGATGCTTATGATTAGTATAATTGATCAATGATAATATAACAATAATTCACAACATTTCTATCAACTTCATAAGCTTTGTATAAAATATTGTAACTTCCAAAGAACAAGTGAATCCAACACTTCCTTCAACACAACATAACAAGTGACCAAATAAAAACCCGTGCCCAAACCAAGATATCACAAATAGTGCTCCCACCAAAATCTGGGTAAGAAATGCCCTCATATTTGTGTAAGTTTCACCACACAACAATGACAATGAGGTCATAATAAAGTAGGCTAACAACTCAGGGTTCATCCAGGACAAGTCACGTAAGGTTTTAGTCCTTCAGCAAATTCCACTTAAACATTCACAGGGTCGAAACTAGGCACCGTTATACTACCACAAATACCATCAATATCAATCTATAGGTGGGGTATTCACAAAACCTATAGGTAAGGCTAAGATAACCCATTTCAATAGGGGATCCAAACCCACAATACAAAACCGTAGGTAAGGAAATTTCAACCACAACTTTCACTCAAAAATATTTTTGAATCGTTACACACATCAAAGACACTGAAACCATTTTTTTAATGCCAATAGTATCATAACAACAACCACAAGAAAGCAAGGATGAAACCATAAATACACAGTTCCAAAAAACATCGTGACATATTCAGATTTACGCAAACCATGAACAACAGAGCCAACATTTGATTTAAGGGAAGAGGAAATTTCATGGATGGAAAAGTAAGAAAAACCCCATACCTGTAAAATATTGCATAAGGAGAAAAACCAAGGTTGTATACTTCCTCCATGACCAGGCAAGTCAGAGCAACACCAACTAATAGAGCTAAAATGCAAGAATGACTAGGGTGGTGGGTTCGAGGCGAGTTTGAGTGACGGGAATTTACTGCACGTCGCTTCTTCCTTCAGATCTTCATTCATATCTTAGTATGAGCCAATACCACTAGCCAACTCACCATACCATTAACATTCCAAACCATTAATACAACCAAATATCCAAACTTTCCATATTACAATTTTCAAAGTGCGCGATAGTCCAAAGTGCACCACCCCTTTCCACTATCATTTTTTCTCATATGACAACTTGCTAGGAACAAAACCAAATTGCAACTCAACCAATGCACATAACAATCATAGCAAGGGTCGAGGTGATCACTCAATATTTGTTATGTACAATATACAATATCAAAATTAAAACTGGAGTGTATTTGTTTGATCCAAAAGGAAGCATAATCATATTTCATGAGAGATAATCACGACCATATTGTTCCTTTCTTTAATCACCTTTCTCACAGCATATTACCATAAGTATTTTAACCATGATTTGAAGCAAATGAGATGTAGAAAATTGTGTCGCAACCAATACATAGGCAAACAAAAATAAGTGTCACTTCCCCATCAAGTGCCATAAGTAAAATAAGAGGATCCCACCTAGTAGTATATTATTAATATAGTTAAATAATAAAGCTTGGAAATCATTTGCGAGCATAATATCCAACATTGCGCTTTCAAGCATCAACAAACTAGTGAATCCATAGGGAAATTTGTTTCCAACAGATTAAGAACTCAGAATGTCTAGTTTTGCAGAGCACATGAATCGTAGATCAAATAATTATTTACTAGAATGATTATGCAATAGGGGGAGTGAGGCGGTTTAAGGGAAAAAATGATCTGGGACTTTGGGAATAGCTCATGAAAAGTGTTACGTATGTTGGGCCCGTGATATGGTTAATATAATGATGTTGATTGGATCCTTTTTGACCAAATGTGTATATGTATTTTCCTGTTTTGAAGAGTTTTTGTCTTAAATCGCCATGATTCATACTAGGTATGCATGATTCATGTTTTTTGATGGTTTTGAGTGTAATTCAACATGTTTTAATGATTTCAGGAAACTAATCCACGTTCTGTATGTCACAGGGAAAAATCCCAACTCGTTTTTACATTCGACACTCCGTCTGGCACTCCATCCTGCACTAAAATTGTGGGCGAGTTGGAGGTTGTTATATCAATGACCAATGATGGGAAAATCGGCAACATGGTTTTTATTCGTGCTCCTGGCCTCCAGCTACTAAGCTTCTAACAACTTAGATTGGGTTGTTATGCTGGGAGTTTATTGACTTGCCTTGTTTCTAGAACCCACCAACGTTTAAGATGCATTGAATGCGATTTGTTGTTTTTAGAGGAGGTTGACCCTTCCAGTGGTCGACCTCTCAGCTTGTAAATCTATAAATACCACCTTAGTGGTAAGACAAATAATGTTAGAGAGAAAAAGGATAGTCCAACTTTGTTTTTCCATTTTCAGACATATTTTGCTAAAACTGTGCAAAACTGCATTTTTCATTTTAATGTTGAAATCGTGTTGCTTGAGCTCATGATTCATCTTTGAGGAGTAGCCACGATCTGTTGGGGGGCCCCCCAATAGTCTGGGTGAATATTTAGTTAGCTAGTTTGTGTATTTGATTTATGTAATTATCATTTCTTTTATTTCCTGTACATGTGTTTTTATCTTTCTTACTTACTTTGTAATTATTGTTTATAGTTTAATTGTTTCAGTTTCTTGTTGCAGGTTGCTTATGAAGAATAGTTAATATGCCATGTATTTCTAACTAAATAGGAAATAGATTAAGCTTAATCCACTAACCCTTGTGTGATTAGATGATAGTTAGAATTTATGCATGCTGAAATAGAGTTTAAAACAGAGTAATTAGTTAATGGTTTCTTTGGCAAGGTTTCGATGGATGATTAGTTGCTAGATTTGAATTTAGTTTTCAATTTGCTTATCTAGTTTGCTCAGTTAGTTCTTAGTTTTCTTATCTTGTTATATGCTGAAACATAAATAGGATTTTATCTATGTTTTATGAGTATTTCCCTTTGCAATTTAAATTGTTAAAATAAGATTAGTTTAATTTAATTTATGCAATTTCCATTCTAGATCTAGGTTGCAATTTTAATTCGAAGTTTGATTATTGAGTTTAGTTTTCAGTTATGAATCTCTAAGTAGTATGAATTTTCTTACATTAGCATAGAATTCAATTGAATTAAATAGAATAATAGTTTTTTTGCTTTTATAGATTAGAGGATAGTTTCCTTGCTTTTGTAGATTAGAGAATAGTCTTCTTGCTTTGGTAGATTAAAGAATAGTTTTCTTATTGTAGATTAAATAGTAGTTGTTGATTACTTTTATTGTCATGATGCTTTGAATTTAGTAGATTAAGATTTCCTTTCGGAAATTAGAAGTAATTATGAAGTTTAAATTAAGAATAAAGTTTACTTGCTTATTAATTTGATTAGTTGCTTATTGAGTAATTTTGAGTAGTTAACTTGTTGTAGAAGTTATCATAGGTTAGTTAGTTGATTGTTTGATTGTTTAATTGCTTTGATAGGGTAGTTTCTTTCTTATTTACTTGCTTTAATAGGATACTTTCTTTTTTGTTCATTTTCTTAATTGTTGTTGCTTATTGAATTTGAGTAGGTTAATTAAAGTAGTTGTTGTTGTTATTGCTCATTAGATAGATTAAATAGATAGCTTGCTTTTGCTTATTGTCATGATTAAGTTAATTTTCTTTAAGTAGGATTTCCATTTTCTTTCCTAGGACAATCCATCGATCCTTTTTTCAAAGGTTACTTAGGGTAAATAGTTTAAGTTTCTTGATATGGTTTGATTATTAGCCATTTCTTGAATAGATTAGTTCTCAGATAGCCACTTCCTTAGTTAGACTATACTACCTCCATCTTTTCTACCTTGGCATATATATTGATACAACTCTAAGTTTACTTACCCCGGGTTGACAATTTAATTGAGGTTTTTAAAGTGTTTTTTAGTGCATATAGAACACCCATCATTTTTGGCGTCGCTGTCGAGGAGTTGTCTCAAGGTAGGAATTAGATCATTTCTAAACCTTATCATTAGTTTGGTGGTGTGGAAACTTTAAAACGAGAGGTAAGAACCTACACATCTGCTATAGAAGGTTCCCCCAAACCCAATGGTAGTCTTTCTTTTTCTTTTTATTTTCTTTCATGAAAAGACCTAGAGACCCAAAAGGTAGATACATTAAATCTAAATCAGACCTTTCAACCAAGGTTCCTTCTGACCTTTTTGGGGGAAGGAACATTCCACTCATAAACTCCACAGACCGATACCGAAAAAAAGGAGCTAGCTCAACCCAAATAACTAAATTAGTCTCTGAAGAGACTAAAACAAGGAGCACTATAGAAAAATAAAATGAAGCATCACTAATAGTAGTACAGCAGGCAAGACCACTCGAGCCCTCTGCAGAACCAAACAACACAACCTTTGTTTTCTTACCACCACTAGGAGAATGAATTCGAAGGTGACCATTAGTTTGGAATAACTCTCTCAAATCCTAGCAACAACTGGGATCTCTTCTTTTCAGGAAGAACACATCTTGAAAATAGTTAAGAACTTTTCTACCTCTTTGAAAATATTAGAAGAATCAAGGTCCTATGAGATAAAAAACGATTTCCCTTGCCAAAATGCAAAGGAAGTGAAAAACTATGGACTACATCTAGTGGAGAGCAATCATTAAGACCTGAGATTGAGGAGTTCTCAACATCCATCTCAGCAGATCCTTTATGTACTTCAGAAATCAATCATTCAGAAGAAGAGGATCTACATAGCATGATGAAGGAGAGCATAGAAATTATTGTTGATGAACATCAATATTACATTGAAATTTGGTTTCAAGAGGTCATCAGGCCACAATACTATATTCTTCTTCAACACCTTCTGATGCCAAAACAAGTAGGTTGGTTTGTTCTTCATATCTAGGTAATCACTGCGGTAAAGTTTTTATATGTGGATATGAGTATGTTTCTTATCTTGCTTCGCACATGGTTACATTGGAAAAGTTCTTACACTTGAATAAAGATTTTCCTTTCTTTTTAGGTAGGGTAGGATAATAAATAAAATTTGTGTGTTGTTAGTTTAGCTTAAAGTCTAATGCAACCTCATTTTACATTTTATTTTAATAAAAGAACTATGAGATAGATGTTCCAGTGACTTGATCTCATTGATCTCATTAGTTTTTGATATTTTAGAGTGTGGTTTTTGACAAACAATTCTAGAGATTTCTGTAGTTATTTATTTCACCACGAGTAGACAGTTTCAAGGAAATATGAAAGAATGATTTTTCTTCAAAAAATTGCTATATTTGAACCTTGTTGTCTGCTAAGCATCAAATGAATAATGACTTGCTGTAATTAGCCATATTTTTGCAAAGACTTTCATCTTATTTTTCTCAACGCATCTTAAAAAGCAGTTTCTCTTGAACCTTCACCTCTATATAAGGAAGTGATACCGTAACCATCAAGATTATAGGTCACTCGTACAGTTTTCCCAAGAAACCTGAGTAAGTGAGTAAAGTATCTTTATTAGAGAGTAACAAGGAGATATGATTAACGATTATTCATAGAAACATCACAATAACTTACAAAATAAGAAAGTGAGTAGAGCCTAGAAATACCTTTCTGTTCTTTCTCAATGGCACCATCCACTACACACTAAATAGCTTGATTATATCATATCTTTAGATAGGCCACGTCTGCTTAAGTACCCCTTACATCAGGACAATCACTAAGGAATATAACGAAAAATCATCCTCTAACATAAATACCATCCCAATTGAAAAAAAAGAAAGAAAAAGTTGTTTTCAGACCTATCCCCCCATCTTCTTGCATAAAGAAATCTTATACGAAAATCTTAAAATATGGAGGGCCAGTCTTTGAGGGTGTAAGAGGCTAACCCACTGGGATACTGAATAGGTCTGCTGGAAGTGAGTACCAGCCTGTGGTATGACTAGGTAAACTCGTCGGAGTATTGAACATGCTTGCTGGCAGCGGGGAATTCTACCTACTGAGGATGATAATCTGACAAAAAAATAAATAATAAATTTAAAATTGTCCTGATGTACGACATTACTTGTAGACAAAGCTGACATGAAGTGTGTATGGTTAAGCTAATTTTAATGAACTCCATAAAATTTCCATTGGGAACTAACTCTGAGACTATCTTGAAACTCTATTGCCTACCTCTTCTTATCTATATATAGGATCTCTTATCCTATAGGTGGGGCCATTTTTAACCATCTCGTCAAACCAATCTGTGAAATTTATCTCTACACTTAACAAGCTGTAAACCTTCGGCTATTGGGAGAATTGATTGGTTTCCTATATTTTTATTGTGAGGTGTCACAATAATTAGGTGTGGGGGAGGGGTTCATGAGTTGACAAATGGTAAAATTTCCTAGAAGAAGTAAATGTTTGTAAAAATTTATGTGTGTTGTTTTCATAATACATGCTATTATATCAACAATTATGTTATTTTTGAAATGTTAATTCTCTATGTTATAAACTGTTGTACATTTCCTTAACAGACCACTTAACTCGTTAATTTTCGTTACAAATTGTTCATTACAGAGTTATGATTACATGCCTTTAGAATGCGAGATAGAGGAATGGATTGTGTGAGCATGATGAAAATAATAATAATAATGGAACACTCTTAGCGTGCCTCTTCTCCTATTCACTATATTTGTGGTCTTTGAGGAATCAATTTCATCAGCCACAAAGCTCCCAAGAGTTGGAGACCACTGGTTTAAAAACCACAAGTTACCAAGAGCAAGCTATAATAGGGTTTTCAAAACCGAATTTCAGAACATCTCTAGAGATAAGGCATACTCCAAGGAGTGGATAAAAGAGAAGCTAATCAACCCTCTCATAGTCATCACCTGATTGATTACATGTGAAGGTAGATATTCCGTCTTTAAAGCTTGTCACTTTCAATTATTAGCTCACTTTCAGTTCAATAATCCATTGAATTTTCCCTTTTACTTCTTAAAGAGTCTTGAGAAGATATCTTCCCAAGTGAGGAAGAATGTAACCAATCCCCATAATAGCCTATTTCACCACAGCCTTATCAAACTACTTGTCTTAGCCGAGTTGGAATAACAAAGGAAAATGTGGGATGAGTTCATTTACTAATTTGCAAACCCTCATTTTACAATCAAGACTAGCAAGACGAATCTTGATATAGGGACTGTTACTCCACCCAAAACCTCATGCTCAAGCTATTCCTTTACTAGACCAAAAGTCTAAGAAACTTGTTGATACCCCTATAGCCTCATCGGGCAAGAAGACCAAGAAGCCTATTGCTAACCCCCCTCTAAAAATAGTAAACACCAAGAAGCCTATTGCTAATTCATGGCACGAGGAGATACCATATATTTGGTCTGGGGGGAGTTTCCTGAGCTAAAAAATGCTAATCACTTCCCATTTGTATAGCAAACCCATGAGAAGAGGAAGTAGGATTTTTGTCAAAATTCTGTCATACTGTCTTTTTACAATGTCTTTGGATATTATATCAGCAGTTGTTTGTATTGGTATGATAAATTATATATTGTTGACATCATTGTGTGTTTTATAATATTGCTATGCATTTTTATGTTTATGCTATAGAAGACTTCGTATACTTAACTACTCTTTGTGACAAATACAGAGCGATAACAACTGCTAAATACTTACTGCCATCTGTATTACAAGCTTATGAAAAGAGGAACAACTGTTTGAATTGTTACATATCGATGAAAGGAAATAAAAATTCTCCTGTTCACCATGCCTACCAGTACAAACCAAGCCTTTTTTTAGTATCTGTCAGTTATGTCAGTTACCAGTGATCAAATTTACTCTTTCATGTGATTGATAGGGTTATTAGGTCAAATTTCTATATTTTCAAAATAAAATTATCAAATAAAATTTGACATATCTTGGTTGTAAAATGGTCATTGGTTTGTCTAGGCGTCATTACTACTCCCTCCACTCATCCAAGGTCATAAATTTTCATCATGGTCATGTCATCATTCCTTGTCATAAATTTTCAAATGATTGTCTTAGTCAAAGTTCTACTTCAAAATTGGTTTTTGAATTAAGGAAGATGAATTTGACAAATGTGAAAGAGGTTTTTTTAAATAATGGACCAATAAAAAAAATCCTCCTTCATTTTATTCATAGGTGTTATTATTTGAGATAAATTCTCCAAATACATACGCTATAGGAGGGTTCCTGCACATTTGGACAACTTGACTTCAAGTCAATTTTTCAGAGGTTTGGAGAAGGCATTTGCAGTGCTTGATGGTTAAATTGTGTAGAAGACATCATAAAATTTCCAACCATACCACTTTCAGCCCAAAAATCCTTTGGGAAGGCCTCCAAAAACCCTCTCAAATACCACACTACGTTTCTATTGAAAGCATGTTGCACTTATGTAATTTTTGAGTAACCAACTTAAAGATTGGATTATGAACAAATGAGAAATTATTTTTGAAACTTGGAGGAGGTTTCTTTCCATAAAATACCCAAAAGTAATAATCTCTCTCATTTTTTGAATATACGTTATGATTTGGTATATATTCAATTCTCTTAGAGGCCTAGTTTTTCATAAAATAAAACACTATGTTTTTCCTGTTTTAGTCATGTTTTCCTAAAAACGGGAAGTGAAGTTTTGAAAACCAAGAGAGGTTTTTATCAAGAACATATTAAAAAACAAAAACCTCTCTCATTTTTTACACAGGATTTACTGTCTTGTAGTTATAGGTGTCACTTTGATACCTATTTTTCACAAGTTTGCCAAGCCAAAATTGATTGCGCTTCTCGGAAGTCACTTTTGGAACTAATTTTGTAGAGGTAAAATTGTTGTTTTGCATGGTTTAAAGGATAAGGGGTATAATATAAATCTCAAGGCTTCCTCACATGTAATCATCAAGCTCCAAAAACTCCAAACCCTCTAGTTCAAACTTAGAGAGCATGAAACACTGAGTCATCATTTAAGCCATGATAATGTTGTCCTACAAGCCAAGATGAATTCTCTACAACGTTTGGTTGATGATATGAATGCTAGCAACAATAGTCTTTGGATGCAATTGAAACATTGCAAAAGGCCCAAGAAAAAATACCCCGAGCAAGAGGGAGACGCTTCTAAAGATAATCCACCCCCTCCTTCGCAAGTCTAGTCATGTTGGGTGATTCATTTTTGTTTGCAGTGGGACCTGCAAAATCTTAGGTGTGGGGGTAATGTTGGGCCCATGATATGGTTAATATAATGATGTTGATTGGATCCTTTTTGACCAAATGTGTATATGTATTTTCCTGTTTTGAAGAGTTTTGAAGAGTTTTTGTGTTGAATCACCATGATTCATACCAGGTATGCATGATTCATGTTTTATGATGGTTTTGAGTGTAATTCAACATGTTTTCATGATTTCAGGAAACTAATTCATGTTTTGTATGGCACAGGGAAAAACCACATCTCATTTTTACATCTAACACTCTGTCCGGTACTCCATCCGACACTCATTCCGATAGTCCATCTGATACTTCGTCCGACACTCCTTCCTACACTAAAACCGTGGGTGAGTTGGCAGTTGTTATATCGACGACCAATGATGGGAAAATTGGCGACATGGGTTTTATTTGTGCTCATGGAATCTAGCTACTGAGCTCCTAACAACTCAAATTGGGTTGTTATGATGGGCATTTATTTGCTCGCCTTGTTTCTAGAACCCACCAATGGTTAAGACGCATTGAATGCAATTTGTTGTTTTTAGAGGAGGTCGACCCTTCCAGTGGTAGACCTCTTAGCTTGTAAATCTATAAATACCACCTCAGTGGTCAGACAAATAGTGTTAGAGAGCAAAAGGACAATCCATCTCTTTTTTTCCATTTTTAGACATATTTTGCTAAAACTGTGTAAAACTACATTTTTCATTTTAATGTTGAAATCGTGTTGCTTGAGCTCATGATTTATCTTTGAGAAGTAGCCACGATCTACTAGGGGGGGCACCAACATTCTGGGTGAATATTTAGTTAGCTAGTTTGTGTATTTGATTTATGTAATTATCATTTCTTTTATTTCCTGTACATGTGTTTTTTATCTTTCTTACTTATTGTGTAATTGTTGTTTATGGTTTAATTGTTTCAGTTTCTTTTTGCAGGTTGCTTATGAAGAATAGTTAATATGCCATGTATTTCTAACTAAATAGGAAACAACTTAATCTTAAGCCACTAACCCTTGTGTGATTACATGATAGTTAGAATTTATGCATGCTGAAATAGAGTTTAAAACAGAGTTAAAACAGAGTAATTAGTTAATGGTTTCTTTGGCAAGGTTTCGATGTATGATTAGTTGTTAGCTTTGAATTTAGTTTTCAATTTGCTTATCTAGTTTGATCAGTTAGTTCTTAGTTTGCTTATCTTGTTATATGCTGAAATATAAATAGGATTTGATTTATGTTTTATGAGTATTTCCCTTTGCAATTTAAATTGTTAAAATAGGATTAGTTTAATTTAATTTATGCAATTTCAATTCTAGATCTAGGTTGCAATTTTAATTCAAAGTTCGATTATTGAGTTTAGTTTTGAGTTATGAATCTCTAAGTAGTATGAATTTTCTTACATTAGCATAGCATGCAATTGAATTAAATAGAATAGTAGTTTTCTTGCTTTTATAGATTAGATGATAGTTTCCTTGCCTTTGTAGAGTAGAGAATAGTCTTCTTGCTTTGGTAGATTAAAGAATAGTTTTCTCATCATAGATTAAAGAGTAGTTGTTGATTGCTTTTATTGTCATGATGCTTTGAATTTAGTAGATTAAGATTTCCTTTCGTAAGTTAGAAGTAATTATGAAGTTTAAATTAAGAATAGAGTTTACTTTCTTATTTATTTGATTAGTTTCTTATTGAGTAATTTTGAGTAGTTAACTTGTTGTAGAAGTTATCATAGGTTAGTTAGTTGATTGCTTTCTTGTTTACTTGATTTGATACGGTAGTTGCTTGTTTATTTACTTGCTTTAATAGGATAGTTTCTTGCTTTTTCATTTTCTTAATTGTTGTTGCTTATTGAATTTGAGTAGGTTAATTAAAGTAGTTGTTGTTGTTATTGCTCATTAGATAGATTAAATAGATAGCTTATTTTTTCTTATTGTCATGATTAAGTTAATTTTCTTTAAGTAGTGTTTCCATTTGCTTTCCCAGGCCAATCCATCGATCCTTTGTTCAAAGGTTACTTAGGGTAAATAGTTTAATTTTCTTGATAGGGTTTGATTATTAGCCTTTGCTTGAATAGATTAGTTCTCAGATAGCCACTTCCTTAGTTAGACTATACTATATCTAGCCTTTCTACCTTAACATATATATTTCTACAACTCTAAGTTTACTTACCCCAGGTTGACAATTTAATTGAGGGGTTTTAAGTGTGTTTTAGTGCATATAGAACACCCATCAACATATGAGGGGGTTTGGTCCTATATGCATAAAATTTGATTGGTCACAGTAAAATTGTTTCTTGTTTTAAGGAGAAAAATTTATGGTATGCTATTTTGAATCTCAGGGTGGAGGAAAGCAAGGGATAACAAAAAGTAGGGATGAAAATACAATCATCTATCTAGTAGCAGTACTGGAAGCAGAGAGCAATTTTAGTGATGTCTACAAGGGGGACATCATGATAGTTGTGTAACTTGATTTTCATTGATAAACAATACTTACAGAATAACGTCATTGTGGAGAAACTGATCCAAAGTTTATTTATGATAAACAAAAAGGAAAACAACAAAATAAAATAAATAGAAAATGAAAAACAACAGAAATGAAACAACAAAAAATGAATCAATCAACAAAGAAAAACCAAAACAATGAAACAAAAAACTATAATACAACAGTGACTTCCATGCAATGTTTATCTTTCAAGTTGGTTCCACATAATGTTTCAAGTGGGAACCGTTGGTACTGCAGGAAAATAATTTCTCTTCCAAGTCTTTTAGAATATAAGAATTTGGGTCGAGGACAAAAGCGATTTTGAAAGGACCAAGCCATAATTTTTGAAACTTCTAATGTCTTCCTCTGTTAGCATGGGATAAATCCCAAAGCAAGACTTTATCATTTACTTTAAATTTGACAGCTTTTGTGATTTTGTTAAAATATTTCTTCACGGTTTGTTGTCTTCTCTTTATGTTTTGCAAGGAAAACATTCTTTGTTCCTCTAAAGCTAACAATGCATTTATCCTTTGAGGGACATTGGAAGAATTTAATTCTTCGATCTATAGCATCATCTGTAGAGAAGAAAGTTCCAGTTTAGTAGGAAAATAACTTCTTAACCATAGACACGTTGAAAGGGAGTAAGTGAGAAGGGTGTGCCATTGATGAGGCTTATCATTGATGAGGCTCTTTATGATCCTAACAATATTTTTGTTAGTATACTCGGATTTCTCATTTCCTTGATATTGATAAGATGATGAGGTGAAATGTTTGACCCCCGATTTAGCTAAAAACTGAGTCAATTTAGCGAAAATGAAAGAGGGACCATTATCTGTAATAATTTATAAAGGAATGCCAAATCTGGAGAAAATATTAATTTCTAGGAAATAAATTACATGTTCATCCTATGAGTGTTTAAGTGGGACAACTTCAGTACATTTAGTGAAATAATCCGTGGTTGTCAAGATAAAAACCTGCCCTGTTGAAGACAAAGGATTAATAAGACAAATAAAGACCAGACCGCATTTAGAAAAAGGAAAATCAGAGAGAACAAGTTGCAAAGGAATGGCAGAAATACGTTCTTTCCCAACGAATTTTTGGCACTTGTCATAAGATGTTGAAAAGTTATAAGAATATTGAAAAATTGAAGGCCAATAATAAGCTTTTCTGATGATTTGAAAAACAATAGTTTTAGCAGAAAATTGGCCACCAATGTGAATAAAAAAATCTTAAGATCCATGAGTTTCTTGCAACAATTTATGTGTTCCTCATTATTCACACATCGAAGTAATACACCATCAATAGACCTCCTGAACAAAAAGTCTCCTAAATAATATATCTGGAAGGTTCAAGACGAAGCCTTCTCCTTTGATGAGTATCTAAGTCATCTGAGAATTTTTGATATTGCAAGTAATACACCAGATTTTTATACCAGGGATGTTCAACTATAGAAAGGGTTTGAATCTCAATATAAAACAGTGTTGAAAGAGGATTGTCTTGATCGTCAATTTCTTCACTTGATTCAACATGCTGAGCTAAGTGAAGGGCTAAGTATTGTCCCTTAATTGTTTTCAAAGTCATGATGGTTAAATCATGCTCCTAGATTTTGGCAAGCAATGTGCAAGCTTTCCTGAAAGGTACGTTTGTTAAAGAAAAAACTTGACAGTAGGCAAAGGGAATTTTACCTGTGTATGCTTGCCAAGGATAAAGTGGAGAAATTTCTCCACAACTTTAACAAGAGAAAAAGAATGTTTTTCGATATAGGAATACTTGAATTCATCATCTGATAAGCTTTGACTCATGTAAGCTACTGGTTTTTCATTATTCTAGTCATCACAATGTTAGAGAATATTAAAAACTGCTTCATCAGTGGCATTAGTGTATACGATAAAATCTTTCTCAAAGTGCGGTTTTGACAAAACCGGTGCATAACTAATTTCCTTCTTAATCCTTATGAAACCATTTTTTATGTCTTCAGTCCAAGAAAAGGAGAGATCTTGCTTTAGAATATTATGAATTGGTTTGACCATTAAAGCAAAATCAGGAACAAATCTACGGATAACGTTTATAATACCCATAAAGACTTGAACCTCCTTTTTGGAAGTGGGGGAAGGAAGGTTCATAATAGAAGAAATTACGAATAAGAGACAATATGTCCAAGGAGCTTTCCCTTGGTAACGCCAAAAATAGATTTAGAAGGATTTAAAGAAATGTTGAAATTTCTGTATCACATGAGAACTTTTCTAAGATGACCAAAATGATCTAATCGGTTCTTTGAATAAATAGTGTTAAGCCCTACTATTGGCTCATTAACCCTTAATTGGGGCATATTATATTAGTAATGTTATTTTATTTATGTTGGCTTTAGGCCATTAGTCGTAAGTATACCTCCTAGTCATCTATATATACCAAGGAGACATTTTCATTTTGAATCATCTTGTACTTGAACATTTAAGTGGGGTAAAAGGAGGTTGCCCCCTCGAAGAGGCTTATTATCTGAAATTATCTCTTTTTCAAGGCGTTGATTACTTTTCCTGAGGGTTTTCTATGCTATATTGATGTTTGGTTCTTAACATATGGTATCAAAGCTCAAGGTCTTGGGGTTTCACTGCTACATCTGAGACACCGTGGAATTTTTGCTATAAATTGTTTTCTACAATGTTTTAGAAGGAACCTCTTGAAGGGTATTTAGCATATGGATCAAGGTACATCGGGTTCAAAATTCATATCCCGAGGCCTTATACTTTTGGAAATACATCTTGTACAAGATAGGGTTCTGGAATCATCCTGAAATGAGTCATTGCGGAATTTTCGCTATAAAACATTTTCTGTAACGTTTCAGACCCTAAAATATGGAGGCCATTTACAGAAATCAGTAAGGTATCTGTGGTAAAAATTTCAGCTTCTGGGTCATCTTAAATTTGTAGACACACCTTGTGTAAGATAGGGTATCTGACTAGTCCTATTGACTAGTCTCAAGAAGGTGTTCTAGGTTAAACAATCATAACTTCTTGCTAGAGTATCCAAATTGAGTGGGACTAGTTGCATTAGATCGTGGAAAGTCCGTAGTATGTTAGATACGAGTTTCAGAATTTTATATCAATTATTTTGTGCGGGGCATTCTATACAAGTGAGATATC
>JZKD02S1249802.1:118779-135567 GCA_000966675.3 Picea glauca
TACCCCACTTAAATGTTCAAGTACAAGATGATTCAAAATGAAAATGTCTCCTTGGTATATATAGGAGACTAGGAGGTATAATTACAAATAATGGCCTAAAGTCGACATAAATAAACTAACATTACTAATCTAAATTACAACTAATGGACTAAAGCCAACATAAATAAAATAGCATTACTAATCTAATATGCCCCAATTAAAGGGTAATGAGCCAATATTACGGCTTAACATACTTAATCTAAACAATCAAGTGCTACATAAATTGTCAACCCAGGGAAGTCTGTTTATTTCAAAGGTAACCACGCACTATATATGCTCAATCTCAAAAGCAACCTAGAGTTGTAGTAAAAACTATATCAATCACACTTGCCTTGAACAAACTGAAGTTCTAACTTGAATTACAGGAAAGTAATCTACCTATTGCAGAGCTCAAAGTTTAAAGAAATGATTAATTGAAGAATCATGTATTACATTAAAATAACGACAAGATACTGCAACAGGAAAGACCAACTATTCTGTAACCAGAGAACAGGACCATATTCCCAAAGAAGGAATCTTCAACACCTGTTTCCGATCATCATACTTAATGAACTCATTGCTTAACTGAAATAATTGACATGCACACTGAAGGCTATCTATCTCCTAACAGAGAACAAGACCCTATTTCCCAAGCAGGAAACTTTAGCACCTAGTTTCTGATTAGCACACTTTCATGAACTCATTAATGCATTGAAGGCTAACTATTCCTAGCAGAGAACAAGACCCTATTTCCCAAGCAAGAAACTTCAACGCCTTGTTTCTGATTAGCACACTTTCATGAAAATAATTGAAGGTTAACTATCTCTAAAAGAGAACAAGACCCTAATTCCCAAGCAGGAACCTTCAACACCAGTCTCTGATTAGCACATTCATGAAAATAATTGAAGGCTAACTATCTCTAACAGAGAACAAGACCCTAATTCCCAAGTAGGAACCTTCAGCACCAGTCTCTGATTAAGAAGATTTCCATAAATTCATCACACAGGATTGCTAACTAAAATGATTAACAGTTACCCAAGCATGAATCACAGGAAAACAGTGTAATGTTCAGTAAAGCAGAGTTTTCAGCAAGACAGAGTTCAATGAAGTAGTGTTTCAGCAAAACAGAAATTAATCAAGGCATAAACAAAGATCACACTAACACACTATAAAACTAATGGGTGAATCTTGTGAAGAAGGTGGGCCCTCCCCTCTCACAAGATTCCCCTGAAATGAAAAGGCTAGAGAGAAATGCTCAAAACAGTCTTTTATTCACCTATCAATGTATCATATTATAATCTGAAATGAAGTACGTCCTTCTCTATAAACCGTTCTTAGTAAAAAAACTGAAGATCCCCTCGAATGGTGATTTCCTCTTATTTAAAGAGGATAATCCCTTCGATACAATTGATCAACAAATTACAGGTGTATATCTAAGTCTTATTCTTAGTCAGATCGAATTTCTAAACTTGAATAGGATATCCTAGTCTCCCGCAGCAGAATGCTATTACAAGTGTTGAGTGAGGTGTTGATGTTGTGGCTGGAGTAACAACTTATTTGTTTCTTGTTACTGTTGTTGTATGTTGTTTCGGCATCGCAAATCGTGGGCTGTTTCAGCCACGGGATTTGCGTTCTGACTGTTTCAACACTTCTCAGGCAGCAGCGATGGTTGATGCTTGGTTCACGGTGCAGCTGTTGTAGTCAATCTGTGTGAGTTTATGTTGACCGCAGACTATGTAATGGCTTCCTCTGTGTTTCAGCGTCGTTGACCATGGACTGTGTAACAACTTCCTCTATGTTTCAGCATCGTTGACCACAGACTATGTAACATCTTTTGTGTTTCAGCATCGTCGATCATGGACTATGTAACAGCTTCCTCTGTGTTTAAGCATCGTCGACCACGGACAGTGTAACAACTTCTATGTTTCAGCATCGTCGATCATGGACTGTGTAACAACTTCTGTGTTTCAGCATCGTCGACCATGGACTGTGTAACAACTTCTGTGAGTTGTTGTTTCAGCAACAAGCCTCAAATGCTAATCTGCAGTTTGAACTATTTCAGCACTTATACATTTCTAATCAATGGTTAAGTACGAGAGTGATGTAAAATTATATGAAAAACAGATTAAACATATAGTACAGAGAAGATACATTGTATACCTTTGGAAAGATAGGGTAAAGTGATAATATGAGTCTAAATGTGAGTGAAACAAGAGTGTAATGGTGGCAAAAAGTATGGGCAAAAAGGTACATTGTGTGGTCCTAACAACTTGGACGACATGGCTAGGACTTGGGAAAAATGAAGACTCAGTAGCAGAGGAAAAAAGAGAAGTAATCGGCCTTAGGGAGAACAGAAAATCTTGGGGCCGATATCTCTCAGGAAAATTTTGACAAGGAAAACTAGTCGACCAAAAGGATGAAGGTAAACAAACAGAGAAAAATATATGCTGGGAGGAGAAATCTATGATCGGGTTTACAAAAAGTGGGAAAATACAGGCAAAATCATATACCTAGGCCAAAACCACAATTCACAAGAACACGGAAAGATTAATCGCTAACATTTGGCTCCACAGGGGATGGCATGCTCCCTGCGGGCTGCTAAGAATGCTCAGCTCTAGTGCCTTGCTTTGGGTTATGGAGTCTCCTATTAAAACAAGAATAAACATAAAACATGAATGATATTTACAATGGTGGGACGCTGACTGCGGCTTTTAAATAAAAAACTTTTTCAGGAAGTGCCCATTTACAAGGCCAACAAAAACTTCATCACCTTTCGGATTCTGCAACCTGTAAGTATTATTGGGAAATGTCTCAAAAATATTGAAGGTCTGAACCAAAGGGCCTCAAATTTACCATGCTTTCCCTTGTCCTGTTTGGGCGCATCCCATTTGAGCACTATCTCTACCAGCTGGAAATCCTCTTTTTTGATCTCCATGTCAAAGGCCTGCTTGATTTTCTACTGATGGTCATGTGCTCTGTCCATCACTTTATCTCTAGTATATTTCACTTCTACCAGCTGATGAATCCTCCTGATCATATCATCAGGCTCTTCCTGGCAGTCTTGGAAGAACTTTTCTACTAGCAAGGCGAGCTGAGAGGGAAAAATTGCTTCAGTCCCATATACAATATGGAAAGGAGAGATGCCCAGGGACCATTTAGTTTTTACTCTATCATCCCATAAAGAAAATTTGATCTTTGAATCCCATGCTTTCTTGTTGTCCTCTAACAGTCTGTTGATGATCTTGATGAGGCTTTTGTTAGAGGACTCTGCTAATCCATTTCCTTGTGGATAGTAGGGGGTAGAGTGGATCAACACAATTTCGAACTGCTCACAGAATCAGATCAATGGTTCATCTTTGAAAGATGTAGTATTATCTATGACAATTCTTCTCGGGCAACCAAACCTCGCTGTGATATCCTCCAGGAAATCGATTATTACCTTGTGAGAAACACTCCTTGTGGGAATAACTTCTATCCACTTGGTAAAGTAATCTGTGGCAGTCAAGATCCATCTGTGTTGACCATTGGATGTAGGATGAATTTCCCTAATGAAGTCTAAGCCCCACTGGTGAAAGGGCCCTGAAACAACCACAAGTTTCAATGACAGGGACTTTAATTGCTGCTTCCTAGAGAATATTTGACATTTAACGCAAGCCTTGTCTTTCACGCAGACATCAACAAATAAAGTAGGCCAATAGTACCCTACCCTGAGAACTTTGTAGGCTATGGTTTTCCAGAAATGATGTCCCCCACATAGGCTGTCATGGAAATCCAATATAATTTTCTGGGCCTCTTGTGGGTCTAAACATCTTTGAAGCACACCCAGAGGGTATTTCCAATACAAGGCCTGATCAATACGACAGTATCTAATTGCTTTGAGATTTAAATCTCTTTCCTTACTCTTTCCCATATCATCAGGGGGCCTTAATTCCTGCAGAATATATATAATGTATTTATACTAGGCAAATTCTGCCAATAGGGGGCTGTCCTGAGGAATTTTATCAGACAACTCAACCTGCTGATTTTATGAGCACGTGTGGATGAAGTTAACCCCCAAATATTTACAATTAGATTCAGCCAATAGTTTGGCTAAACCTTTGCATTTAACTAGTTTGGTGGGTTTTATTTCCATATCAAATTTGAGCATTTTGGCAATCCACTTGCTCATTTTCCCATCTATATCAGGGTGAATGAGAATGTCCTTCACCGAGGCTGAAGGGACATACACAATGACCTTTGAATGTATAATATAGACTCTGAAAGCCTTGAGATATTTCACCAAGGCATAGGCCTACTTCTCCATGATGTCATATATGATCTCTATGTCCCTTAATGCCTTGCTGAAAAAGGAAATAGGTTGCTCAAGCCCTTTAGCATTCTTATGCAATAAAACAACTGCCACTGTATCCAAAGAAGCAAAGGAAAAAATCAAAAAATCCTTGCAATAATCAGGACTGATTAGCACGGGTGCCTTGGTCAGTTCCTTCTTAATTTGGTTGAAGGATTATCTGGGCTCAGTAGTCCATTTCACTTCGTTCCCCTTCCTGAGCATGGTTTTGATATGCTTCACCAATTCAATGAAATTTGAAACAAACCTTCTCAGGAAATTGATTTTACCCAGAAAGGATTGAACTTCTTTCTTGGATATGGGAAGCGATAAGTCTTGAATATCTTCTACCCTATTGTGATTGATCCTAACTCCTTCAACTGATACTATGTGCCCCAACAATTTTCCTTCCTACATAGAAAATAATGATTTCTTGGGATTTAGGGAGATACCAAACCTTATGCATTTCGAGAAAACCTTTCTCAAATGTTGGCGATGTTCTTTATCATATTTGGAGAAGACGGTTATGTCATCTAGACCACAAATTTATCCTTTTATCCAATGAAGGAGATGTCCATGGCTCGTTGGAAGGTTTCTCCTACATTCATCAATCCAAAAGGCATTTTGGCATACATGAACGTACCCCAAGGAGTGGTGAAAATTATTTTCTCTCTGTCCTCTGACAGGACAAAGATCTGATTATAGCCAGAAAATCCATCAATCATGGAGATTTGGGATGCACCTGTCACCCTCTGCAATATATGTTCCATATTTGGCAAGGGGTAATTGTCCTTCTTTGAGCTTCTGTTCAGGTTCCTGAAATAGACCCAAAGTCTAATTTCTCCACTCTTCTTTCTCACTGAGACTAGGTTGGACACCCAGTATGAATATCTTAAAGGCACGATGATCTGGGCATCCAACAACTTCTTTACCTCTCTCTCCATGATAGGCATCAACATAGGATTAATTTGTCTCAATTTTTGCCTAAATGGTTTGGCCTCCTCCTTTAGTGGAATCTTATGCTCGATGATGCCTATGTTGTAAGTTCTGAGGTCTTCATAGGTTCAGGCAAACACATCAGCAAATTATTTTAATAACTCAACATACTCGACCCTCTTCTCCTTTGACAGGCTGCTTGACAGTTTGACAAATCTTGGATCTTTCCCTGTGCCAATGTTGCACTCAACTATGTCTGCATCCTCAATCGGTCTCTAGGCTTTCACTACCACATCATTCCCATCGAATAGTCTTCCCAAAGGAACCAGTCCCTTTGGAATGTGATTGCTAGGTAGTTGAATAATATGGTGATTATCAATTTTATCCAAAACTACTTCAGGGGGAGGATCACCCTCAAAATCTTTATCCTAGTCAATGTGTAATGAAGAGAACTCATCAACTGACTCAAGAAATCTTCTGATCTTGAGATAATCCTCGAACACCTTCCAATTCTTGATATTATCAGGTACATAGGGCCTTTATTTTACTTCAACATCATACTTGAGCTTAGGTGGTAGTGGGACTTTGAAAAGGCTTGCCAAGACAACGAGAGAATCGACCATGGAATTTTCTTCTCTGGGAACAAATGAAATGTTGAAAGCCAAGAAAAATTTGTCAATCAGATCCCACACTCCATTCCTATAACTTCTGAGCCGATGATGTTTGGCCTGATAAGCATTTTTGATTTGCTGGACAATCAACTCAGCATCCCCAAACGTTGATATCTCCTCAATTCCCATGTCTTTCGCAGCTAGTAAACCCAAAACAAGAGCCTCATATTCTACCACATTATTGATAGCTTCAAATTCTAATTTGTATGACAGAGGCATGGTCTCTTGACAAGGTGACACAAATACTATTCTAGCACCAACACCTTCTCTAGAAGATGCTCCATCGAAGAACATTTTCCACACAGAGGTACTCAGAGGGGGGTCTTCATGCAGGGTAATGGGATTTCTAATCTCAAGAGGAGGTTCAGGGGCATCAATGAGCTACAATAAGTTGGATCCCAAATCGGTATTGAGGGAAAAGATAGGATGATTGGTGAGGTCTGCTTCGTCACTAATAATGTAGGCCAACTGGGCTTCTCTGTACAGTCTTCTATGCTCCCCTCCAAACACTAGAATGGTATCATATGTGAGGGCCATCTGCAAGGTTCCCCCAAGTATTTTTATCCAATATATTCACAACAACATGCCAAACTTGGGAGGAACATCAACCACCATGATATCCATGACCACACTTTTCATGGGTAGTTGAAACAAGGTTACCACTAGATCCTTGATGACCCCAAGACATTGCTCCCTCCTCAAGTCAAAAGAATATAAATCATGATAAGATTTTGTGATTTCTAATTCGAGTTATTCCATGACATCCTTGGGCATGAGGTTATGAGATGCGCCTAAGTCCATCAAACAGTTATGCAACACCTTATCGTGTATGTTGAGTGACGTGTAGAAAGGAGGGGATGAATCATCTTTATTTTCTACCATAGGACCTAGGATGACTTCTAGTTTTTTAGCTTGGAGGTTTACTGAGTCTATGGAATGGAAATATGGCTCGGGCTGTAGTAGCTTGGAGAGGGATTTCTTGAAAGCTTCATGCGTAATTAGCTCTGATAGGGGCACAAGGATTCTGATCTTTTGAATTTCATGCTCAAGGATAAAGGAGGAAGGGGGTTTCAAAATTTCTCTCACCTATGGGACAGGGTATTTGGCTATTGGTGAGGGATTATGAGATTTCTTTTCCTTGGTGGTATTTGATTCATGCTTAGCAGGCTTCTCTTCTCTGGGAGGCTAAGTAAGGATGCCAGACTCCTCTGTTTTCCTCTTGGACCCGAGGTTGTATTTGTTGGGATTGGTATTGGCCTTTTCTCCCTTGCTCAACTCATTTATTTGACTGTTCAAGAGGGACTCCTCATAGGAATATTGAGTTAAATGGGGAAAAGGGGAGGTGTCTCCAATACAATGAATTTCGGGGTCAAGCTCTTCTTCTTCCCTCTCCTCATCATCAACCAGGTTATTTTGAAGAGGGGTTTGAAATTTTTGATCATTCCTATCTCCTTGCATGTGAACCAAGGAAGTAGCTCTTCTCTCTCTTAACAGGAGACAAAAGTTAGGGTCAAAAGCACTAGCATAGGTAATATTGGAAGAGGACTCTGTAGGATTTATCTCAGCAGGTATTTTATTGTACATCTTGTTGAACCTTTTGGAGAAGTCAAAGATAGATTATCCTTCTTTTCTCTTCAGGGACCCAAACTCTATGATATAATACATGAAGTCGTTTTTATCCCCCCGCTATCTTAGGAAAACGTCATCCAAAGCCTCTATCCCAGTGATGGATCCAATAGCCAGAGCTCTAAACCACTTTCTGGCTTCTCCATCAAGAATGTGGACAAAAATCCTCATCCATACATCTTCATCTACTATGACATAGTTATATGCATACCTATAGAAAGATGCAAGGTGCTCCTCTGCAGTTATATCTCCCTCCCCTATAAACTTATGCATTTGCTTAAGGTAGCCACCGGCTGGGAGGGCATTAAGAGGTTGAGGAAAGACCAGGGGGGCGTATCTAGCAGCCACTATGGCGTCCATTCTGTTTCTAGCAGGATTAGCAGCCGCCATAGGAATATGAGGCGGAGGAGAATTAGGAGGAGAAGGTGTTCATGCAGGGGAGACTAGATCTGAGCTTCTGAGAGGAAAGGGAAACAAGAGAGAATTTGAGGAAAAAGTTAGAGGGCTTGCGGGAAAGGAGGTTTCCCTTTTGGTGGTAGAAGAAATAGTAATAGGAGGAGGAGTGGTAAAGCCCGGGGTAGGAAAATATTCTGAGGCTCTGGTTCTAAACCACAGTGTACTTTGATGGGAGAGGGGAGTGACAAGGATTTCTCCCTCCAATCCTAAACCAAGAGGGGAAAACTCAACAGGAACACTCCCAATCTTTAAACTTCGGGAAACTCCAACCGACTGTATAATAAGAAAATGAGAAGAAGATATTGGAGTTCCTATAGTAGGGCAATGAAAATCATCAGAAAAACCTGGTTCAACAGTAGAAGTTCCTTCTCGAGGGGCCTTTCCTTTTCTGATAATTTTCTCTGGGTTAGCTTCAGGTGTAGCTAAAGGTAGATGTGGAGTAGACCTCATGTGTCTGCCTCTAGAATCCATAGCTGAAACAGTGGAGTCACCAGCGCATTCACATCAACGTAGTCACCATAGTGAATTCACCAGGTACACAACTGCAATATTTGATGTACTAAGTTCTGTCACACCTTCAGAAATGGTAAGATTTGTTGTTCAATCCCAGGGAAAATATTCAATTTCATCCATGACAACGACGCTAGAAATGTTAGCACCAAAAGTTTCCCTTCAGAATGCAGGAAAGGAAAGCCTGATACCCATCATAGTTTTATGTCACAAATTGGTTAAAAAGGGTCAAATGGGCACAGTCTCAAGAAAATATCATTTTAACTCAGAAAACTAAACTGATATGCACGAGCAGGTGAGGTCTTGGTTTAACTTCAGATAGTAAGTTGTATTAAGGGTGAATAGGAGGAAGAATTTGGTGAGAAAATGTAGAGATCTGTTGATGGTATCAAGTCTCTCAACAATCCAAGGAAGAACAAATTCAAACGTGAGAACTTCTCAAATTCAAATTCAAAACAACTTAAAGGAACTGTAACAACACTATAATCAAAATTTCATCATAATGCACTCACAATAATTCAAGTGAATCAATCAATCATAAAGTCTTTCAGCATCAGAGGGAAACAATATGGAGTAAGAAGGCTGACTATCATTAAACAATAAATATCGAATGCATATACATAACTAGATAACCAGAGAGTTCATTAAAACTTTACAATTCAGGAGATTTGCTCTACCATTGACCTCTACAAAATATAAAAACTGAGTATATATACTCAGACCTACTAACGGTCCCCAGGGACTCAATTGGACCCCTGCATTCAAAGATTTGTGTTTCTTCTCCTTCTGTCAGACTGCACATGCTTTCCTTTGTTAGATGCAAATCCAAGACAGTATGGGCTTTGCAGGAAAGTTCATGACAGGGTGACCTTGAGCTGACAGCTTGCCTCCACGACTGGTTCTTCCATGCTTCCTATTTATGGTTGAAACAAGGTTTCAACCACCTTCTTTAGCTTCATTAACTGCCCTCATTGGGATCGAGATGAGCTGAGACATCCATGAATGCCCTCAGGCGACGTTCCTGACTTGCTGAGTTAAACTTGGTGCCTTGAAACCATGTTGCCTTCTTCTGCAACTAATACAAATGCTCTCTACCTATTTGGTGTGGCTCTTTTCAACCGCCCCATGTGACCGCAGGCCGTGACCTCATGCTTATCCCGCATGATATTTTAGGGCTTCACATTTAGGGATTTTTCATTCAATTGTCCTCAATATCACGATGCTTGAAATCGTGAAATGACCGCTGAGATCGGCGGTCAGAGTAACTTCAAAATGGATGGCCACGATTTCTCCCATGACAATACAAAATGTCGGCTATGCGATGAGTGCTAGCCCTCTTTCCCAGACCTGCTTCCTTTGTGACCAGGTGCTATGACCATGGGCCCATTTCCTGGGATTTTTTGTTATTTCACATTTCAGGAGAAAGAGACGTTGCTCATGTGAAACCTCCGATTCACGAAATCGTGAAATCGAGATTTCACATTTTGGGGTTTCGGGCTATGGATGCACTTGTCGAAGAGAACCCTAAACTCCCGATTCCCGATTCGATGAAATCATCGATGTGAGATCAAAGACCCTCTTCTCCTAACAATTGGACGACCTAGATCCTCCCCTCGCGAATCAGGATTTCGCTCTCATTGCTGCATAATCTCTCAACATTTGAATCCTCGATTCCCGCACTCGCTTGATTCCATATAAGATCACTCTCAGTGCTGCAGCCTGCAATAATGAATACTTGGACGGAACGACTAGGACTTGGGAAAACTAAAGACTTAGTAACATAGGCAAAAAGAGAAGTAATCGGCCTTAAGGAGAACAGAAAAGCTCGGGGCCGATATTTCTCAGGAAAATTTTGACAAGGAAAACTAGTCGACCAAAAGGATGAAGGAAAACAAACAAAGAAAAATATGCGTTGGGAGGATAAATCTATGATCGGGTCTGCAAAAAGGGGGAAAATACAGGCAAAATCACAGACCTAGGCCAAAACCACAATTCACAAGAACACGACAAGATTAATCGCTAACATCTTCTTTCACCCCTTTTCATGACCTAACCTCTATAAATATTTATGGACTATATCACAATTTTGTCAAAACACACTAATAATCGATAGATAAGTACTCTAAAAATTGCACAAGTTTTGTTAGTTATTTGATCTTATCTTTGATTTTTTCTCTCATCTAAGCTATTGACCATATTCCACTTATTGGCCACCCAATTACAGACCATTCTCTTATGTGGGTATAGTATGAGTAATATTCGAGTCTTCAAACCCTCCCATACCATTAAGGCATGCATCTAGTGAAAAAATGTCAAATTTCAATGACTATAGGAAACATTTGATAAAATTTCAACGTTGGCCCCATTAACTGGTCACTTTGCAGGGTCGATGAGAATCAACACTTATTCTAGTAATCAACACTAGTCATGTGCCTGTATCTAATTGGTCTTCTCTTTAGTCACCTTTTCCTTCTCAATTCTCACATGGCCATGTCTTCTTTGACCCCTTTTCATGACCTAACCTAGATAAATATTATGGACTATATCACAAGTTTCTCAAAACACATCAATACTCGATAGACAAGTACTCAAAAAATTGCACAAGCTTCGTTAGTTATTTGATCTTATATTTGATTTTTTCTCTCATCTAAGCTATTGGCCATATTCCACTTATTGGCCACCCAGTTACAGACCATTTTCTTATGTGGGTATAATATGGGTAATATTTGAGTCTTGAAACCCTCCCATACTGTCAAGGCATGCATCTAGTGCAACCATGTCAAATTTCAATGACTATGGGAAAAGTTTGAGAAAATTTCAATGTTTGTCCCATTAACTGGTCACTTTGCGGGATTGACGAGAATCAAAACTTATTCTAGTAATCAACACTATTCATGTGCATATATGTAATTGGTCTTCTCTTTGGTCACCTTTTCCTTTTCAGTTCTCACACGACCATGTTTTCTTTGACCTCTTTTCTTGACCTAACCTCAATAAATATTTATGGACTATATCACTAGTTTTTCAAAACACACTAATACTCGATAGACAAATACTTGAAAAATTGCACAATCTTCCTCAGTTATTTGATCTTATCTTTGATTTTTTCTCTCATCTAAGCTATTGTCCATATTCCACTTATTGGCCACCCAGTTATAGACCATTCTCTTATGTGGGTATAACATGAGTAACATTTGAGTCTTGAAACCCTCTCATACAATCAAGGCATGCATGTAGTGCAACCATGCCAAATTTCAATGACTATAGGAAAAGTTTGAGAAACTTTTAGCGTTGGCCCCACTAACTGGTCAGTTTGTGGGATCGATGAGAATAAACACTTATTCTAGTAATCAAACTAGTCATGTGATTATATATAATTGGTCATCTCTTTGGTCACGTTTTCCTTTTCAATACTCACACAACCATGTCTTCTTTGACCCCTTTTCATGACCTAACCTTCATTATGAAGATATCTTCATTAATGAATTTTGGTATTTTATAAGAATGCATGGGCGTGTGCATGAATTCATAATTACCGTCTCATTTTGTTTTGATATTTATCTCTATTCCATCGTGCCTCTTTTTATCATTGTTCGTGTTTGTATCACCAATCTGAGTATTACTTTCATTAATTTAGGTTAGTTTATAGGTTAATTTAGTTTAGTTTGGTTTATAGGTTAATTTGGTTTGTAAATATTTGTTGATCAATTGTAAAACAATTGGAATTTTTCTCGAACAACCCTCCCATAAGTATTCAATTCTTAATATTGATTACAACAACAATTAACAACATGTAGCATAGGATATCAAAAAATGAAATAAAACTTAAAAACATGTAATTAACCCACATAAAAAATTATTTAAAGAGAATAATTCATACAAATTAAAATATCTAGTTACGTACCTCATCCAACGCAACATTTGTATCATTCTTCTTTTGTATCTTCTTCTTCATCATCCAACTCAACATTGGCATCAACATCTGGTTTAGAAACAATGTTGAAAGGATTGATGATATAATCATCATCATCAATGTCATTTTAGAGCATATCTTCATCGATATCATCATCAAGAACTAGTGCATTGTCTCCTACGCCCGGTTCATATTCTCTGTCTTATTCATATTTCAACCCATATTCTTCCTGCTCTAGATCTAAATCATCTTCTTCATCTATAGTATACTTTATTGGACTTCCTCTTGGATCATATCTAATAATAAATAATCAATCCCTCTTACCTGGAACCTTTGAGTAAAAGACTTGTTCACATTGACTGGGAAAAACATAGCAGACATTTTCTTTTTCAAAAAATGTTGTTTTAGTCATCGGAAATCCATTGGCATGTTGAATAACAATTATTTCCTCATCATGTTCATGCATTCGTAACATATACCATTTGACATCGAACAAAAATATTTTTTAAGGAATTAAAGTCACACTCAATTATATCATTCAAAAACCCATAGTATATATTTTCATATTCTCGAGGACATTTGTCACTCCTAGAGGAAACATTACTGACTTAGAATAATGTAGTTATCCCACTATTAGAAGTTTTTCTGGTTTCATCCAACTATTTGATGCGAATTTACGACCATTGCACCACATAGCCTTATGGTGTTTCAACTGCAATATACGAGACATGTAAAAGATGCATTGTCAATTAATAATAAACAAATTTATATAACTTGGAAAGTATAATATGAAAAAAACACACCTACAATCACATTAATATAATATAAAATAACAGAATAAAATGGGTGAATTTTCTTGCCTTTCCATCTTTCAAACAATATGCTAAATGTATTTCCCTCTGCGTAACATCAGAATCTCCATTACGACGAGCTTCTCTAACGAATACATACAGTTATTTCCATGATAACCTACTTCCATGACGTTGTTTACATCTATCAATCCATACCTTCATCTACTCAAGATTGTTTGCAATGTATAAATGCAGTGCATACCAATCTTAAGCAGTTGACCGATCAAAAAATTGCAATTCACCAATATTAAATATCAGTTATAACCATGGTAAATATTAATAAATGATGAAAGAATAAATATTAAATGAGTATGATCATATACACACAAAAAACAAAAAATTATATTTATCACAAATATCCACAATTTAATTACCTCTCACTTTCTTCATTGTACCTTTCCCCAACAACTTCTCCCCTTCAATTTTTTTGATAGAGTTCACATCCCAAATGCAATCCACTACATGCATAGTTTGTGCTGCTAATTTAGGAATATATTGACTAATATACACCATGGATCCATATACCATATATCCCTCCACCATAGAACCCTCCTTCAATGGATCCATATATTGGTGATCTTTGTCTAACCAAATCCTTCAATGATTTCAAGTGCCTCTCTACCATTCACATTGACCTTGTGTGTACATGTCCACACATTCAATCTCCTCATCTTGGTGTATGAGGTAGTATTCTTGTAAATTGAAAAATGCTAGAGGTAGATACTTTTTCATTTCACACATTACCCGAGGAATTTCTCTCTTCCAATACTTTATATCATTTTCATGGATTTATTTCAATGACAACCATATACAAATCATGACTCAAGAAAATAACATGTTTCAACAAAACATAATACATATTACATTACAAGTAAAACACATGTCATTAAGTACAACAAAAAAATGATTTTTTTTTGCATATATATTGCAGTTACTTACCTCATGTATTTTCCAAGATCATATATAAATTGTTTGACATTGTTGTCAAATTCGTTTAGGAGACATAGAGCTAGAACATACTGTAACAATAAAAATGAATCGTTACTTGTTTCAAAACTAGACAAACAAAAAAAAAAAAAATCTCAAAAAATGTATATGACCAATATAAAAATATGAATACTAAAATTATAATTACCTTAATGAAGGTATGCCAATCATGTGTTTTTACCCCCACCAAATTCACCTTTCTTCATTAAGATATTCTTTATGTTTGAACAAAAGCCTGTGAGAAATTTAATTTTTTGAATGACCTCTTTTACACCATCTCTTTTCTGCTATGTTAAAACCATGGAAGGTTATTTTGGTATCCATCGTTATTTGATCGGATCACACTTTGCATTGCATGATTGGCTTCCTGAATGCCATTACAAATTTTGACAATTTTTTCTTTATCCCTCCTACCATATCTATGATTTTCCATAATGTTTTTGTCACATTCTTCCCAATATGCATAGTATCAAACAAATGATCTATTTTTAGCTCCTCATAGTAAGGAAACCTCATGAATTGATTGGGATAAAATTTCATTCCTCATGGAAGCCCATTATTACTACCTTCACGATGATGACATTGATGAAGCATAACAAAAATCAGAACAATATTTATGATCAAATGCGGTAAAATAAATTGAGCAATTAAAATAAAATTTCAAAACATGATTACATTTATGATACATAAACAAAATGCATACCTCGAGGATTAATTTTTTCATATGCCAACTTCCATAGGCGAGGTATCATTCTTTGTGGTTTTAGTCCAGTCTCTTATTTCCCATTGAAAATATCTTTTTCAGTAGTACGATACTTATGGTTCTTAGAGAGGAAGTGTCTATACTCATAAAACACTTCCTTTCCTAAACTTTTTGACTGATGAGATTTCATCTTAGGACCACAAACTGGACATGCAAATTTACTCTTTGTTTGAAGACCTGCAACAGATGGATTAATGTGAATTATTAATATACGAAAGGATTATTTAAACAACATGCATGATATCTTCAATTAATTATGTACTATTCAAGCATGGAATATGGAATGTTACATACCAAAAAAATGTGTTAGTCCTAGGGCATCATGAATTTTCCATAAAAGTATTCCATGGCATTGAAATCTCTTCTACCCAATTGGTTTATAGATGTCATACATAGTGATGCCCTCCCATAAATTTAGTATCTCATTGATAAGAGGCTCTATATACACATTCATATATTTAACTTGGTACTTACATAATTGTTTTAAATTACACGAAATTACTACCATGGTATGTATATATACATAAATAAATAAATAAAATATATTATGCAAAAAAAGAGACAAATGAAAATTTTACATTTGAAAAAGTAATGTAAGCAAATACCTGGAACAATCATTGTCAACATTATGTGCTCCCTCTTTATTGACATCCAAGGAGGAATTTTATTGTTGATAACAAAAATAGGCCACACTAAGTAAACAGACTGAAGCTCTCCAAATGTATTAACACCGTTAGTTGCCAATGAAAGCCTAACATTACAAGGTTCATCTATAAATTCTGACCATTTTGCAGGAATTTCCTTAAATGCATAACCATCTGCAGGAATTTGAAGAATGACATCTTCAATTCTCTTTCGTGCATGGTAATCCATAAATTGTGCTATTCTTTGGCACCTGAATAGTTGTTGCAAACATGGAATTATGGTAATATGCCGGAGGAACTTTTGAGGCACCATTTTTGTTACTTGATCAGTTTGTTATTTTTTTTTGGTGCATGTTGTCCATAATATATAATATGATCATTAGGACATGTGTCTATACTTTGATACTCCATTCCAATTTCTTTCATAATGGCATGTAAATCTCGATATGTGCGAGGTAAAACATTTGGCAAGGGTAACAAAAATTCACATAACAATCTGAAACATAAAAAATAACTAGTTAATGTAAAGAATAGTAATTGTAAATATTGCATTTTTATTTCACATTAATTAACACTAAAAAAAGGGGGAAAAGTCAACCTTTATGTAGATGTGATGAAACATATTACATACCTTAGGATCTGTTTCATACAAGTGTTCGACAAATGATTCATAACCTTTAAGTTCACCAGCAACAATGTAGTGGAGAGAAGATTTTCTCTTGACCCTTTATAATGTAGTTTATTTGTCTTTTCAATGAGAGGTTCATCATAAATATGATCAATACTATCCCCTTATCCTCATCTAGATGACTAAATAAGTATTGGATCAATTTATTTGTCCCATCATCTTGAACTATGTTATTATTGTCGTCTACTTCCATGGGATCATTAACTTGATCTTCATTATCCACTTCATGTTCCTCATCTTGTACAACATCATTTCTGCTACTACTTGATGCTTTCTCCAAAAAGTTAGGGGGAAACTCTAACTTTATAATTACAAACAATCATGCAAAATTAGTGCATGTATAAAACAGTATAAAAGTTCGAGAATACAATCAATATTAAAATAGATAATGAACATAT
>JZKD02S1249802.1:138275-182748 GCA_000966675.3 Picea glauca
GGTTCAACCCTGCGACATTGGACCATTATGTGTTCCACTCTTTTACTTTAATAGTTAAATATGTTTTGCTAATAAAATTTTGAAGTTGTCCATGCAGGTAATAATGGTTAGAGGAAGCATGATGAGTAGACGTCGTGGTGTGGGAGGATGAGGTATGCCTCCTTTGGTTTTATCCATGCCAGAGGGATCTAACCCTCAGGGAAATGAGCAGACTACTGAGCAGGATCAGGTTGCAGTGGGAGATGTGGTAGGTATGATGAGATCCTTCAAGAGGATGTCAGAAGATTTGATCGTTCGTCTTGAATGGGATGAGGGAATAATGTTTGTGCCCAATGAGGGTTCACAACACCCTCTAGTAGTTAGAAGCAGTCTAGTAGTTAGAAGCAATGTTCATAGGGAACTCGAGAAATTAAAATTTCTTTAGTTCATGGGTGCCACAGATGGCTTAGATGTTGAGGCATGGTTGGAGAACATGGCGATGTGATTTGCATTTCATGATTACACCTCCAACATGAAATTCCACATGGAATTCTTTCAGCTGAAGGGGAGTGTTCTACTTTGTTGGAATAAACTCCTACCTCAACTAAATATGGTCGTTGAAGACGTGTTATGGGAGTTGTTCGAGGAACAATTCTGGGAGAGGTACTTGTCCAAGGAATCCATTGAGCTCCAACTTAATGATTCCAATGCCTTATGATAGGGTAGTCATATGGTACCATAGTATGAGGCCAGGTTCATGGATCTACTGAGATATGCTCTACATATGAACATGGATAAGTTAAAGTTCAACAACTTTGTGTTCGACCTTAACTTCAACATTCGTGTGAAGGTGAGGATCTTGATGCATCAGACTTTACACAATGCAATTCAGAAGGCCCTCATTGTTGAAGAAGAACTGAATAGTGGGGGTCAGGGAAGGACTCCTTCTAGACAGATAGGATCAATGAAATCGGGAGCGCAACAACATCAGACACTAGCTAGACAGAATTATGAGCTTCATGACACGCCTAGAGGACTAGTATTCTCTACACCACAATGACAAGATCCTCACCATAGGACTCTGTACAGAGCACAACAACAACAACAAAAAATTTCGTCTGTAGCAACAAAAGCAGTTTAGATCTGGGAATCTAGTCAATAGAACATAATAGTACAATAGATTCCTAGGCCAACAAATTCTACTTCTGGGACTAGGAGGACCGGATCAAAGAATGGATGTTGTACATGTGGAGAGCCACATTACCAGATATATTTTCCTATTGAGAAGGAAATTTTTTTTGAATCAATAGGACCGGCAACAGTTGGAGATGTGGGCAAGGCCCAAAGGATTCATGTAACGGTGAATAACTGTCGGGCCAAGCATAATTCTACGGTGCTCGAGACTTCAGGTTCAATTGATGATTAGTAACTTAGTGTCTTGAGAGATCCAGGAGTTTCAGAGAGTTTCATTTCTAGTGTCGTGCTAAAAATAATTAAGGTGAAGGAAGTTGAACAAGATGAGTTTAGACTTTTGGAAATGGCATCGAGTTCCAAGAAAAAGGTTGGAGGAAAGGTGAAGGATTGTAACATTAACTTAGGTGATTTTGTGACCAGTGTAAATCTATATGTTACAATCCTGGGATATTACGATATAGTGAATAGAATGGACTGGTTAGAATCGCATGATGCAATAATTAACTGTAACATGAAACAATTAAGCTTGACGGATGATTTGGAACAGAGTAGAGTAATTGTAGGAAGAAACCAGTGATTATCCTTGAGGTTCATTTCTTCCCTACACCTATAGAAGAGTATGTGCAAGGGATGAAAGTTATATGCAATATTAGCGCTCAACGAAAAGGGTGAGGCAGAAGGATTAGAAAACCTTCCTATAGTGTCTGAGTTCACAAATTTTTTTCCTGAGGAGTTTCCAAGCTTACCCCCAGTAAGAGAATTGGAGTTTACAATAGACTTAAAACCTCAAACATAATTGATTGCAAGAACGCCATATCGTATGTCAAACCCAAAATTGCAGGAGTTGAAAATTCAATTAAAGGAGTTACTAGACTTAGGACTTATATGTACAAGTGTGTCGTCGTGGGGTGCACCGGTTATTTTTGTGAGAAAGAAGGATGAATCGTGGAGACTTTGTATTGACTATCGTCAATTGAACAAAGTGACAATCAAGCACCAATATCTGTTTCCAAGAATAGATTATTTATTTGATCAGGTGAAGGGAGAAACTGTGTTTTTGAAGATTGACTTGAGATCGAGATATCACCAGTTATGGATTAAGGAGGAATATATCCCTAAGACTACATTTAAGACGAGATTCTGACACTATGAGTTTATTTTTTTACCGTTTGGAATGACGAACGCCCCTGGCATATTCATGAGTTTGATGAATGGGGTGTTCCGTGAATACTTGGACAAGTTTGTACAAGTATTCATTGATGATATACTAATTTATTCTCAGATGAGAGAAGAACATGACGAACACTTGAGATTAGTTTTACAGTGTCGAAGAGAAAACAAGTTGTACAGGAAGTTGTCGAAGTGTTATTTTTACTAGAAGGAGATTCATTACTTGGGACATATTATATTTGGTGAAGGTATCGATGTGGATCCAGTGAAAGTAGAGGCTATTATGGAATGGTCAAAATCAGAAAATGTACAAGAAGTACATAGCTTTATGGAGTTAGCAGATTATTATCAACGCTTCATCGAAGGTTTTTCAAAGATATCAAATCCAATTACAGTATTGCAGAAGAAAAACAAGAAATTTGTATGGATAGAGAAATGTGTGGAAGCATTTCAAAAGATTAAGGAGTTATTAACGACAGAACCGATACTGAAGTTTATAGACATGGAAAATGAAATCTTGGTATGCACAGATGCATCCAAGGAAGGTCTACATGGAGTTTTGATGAAATACAATCGAGTGATCACTTACATTTCAAGGAAATTAAGAAGACATGAAAAGAACTACGCAACGCATGACTTGGATTTATTAGTGATTGTATATGCCTTGAGAGTATGGAGACATTATCTGATTGGAAGAAAAATTGAATTAAAGACAGTTTACTATGGATTGCAGCATATTTTTACTCAAAGTGAATTGGACGCGCGACAAATGCGTTGCTCAGAATTACTTAGTGAATAAGACTTCTAGATTACTTACATTAAAGGAACGGTGAACAAAGTAGCAGATGCGTTGAGTCACAGACCATGAATATTCTCAGTAATACCTCTTAAGAAGAATCTTCGAGAAAAGATTCTAACTTTACTGATAGACGATGATTGGTACAAAGAAGTTAAGGATAATATTTCACAAGATACCATTATGGTATCAAAGTTTGAAGGTTATTCATTGGAAAATGATTGGTTATTGAGGTATAACAACATAATTTATGTACTACCTAATGAGGAATTGAGGAATTTGATTTTGAGCGAAGATCATTGGGCAGTGTACATGTTCATCCAGGAGTCACAAAGATGAAGGAAAACCTTAAGCCTTTATTCTTCTAGAAAGGAATGAAAGAGGACATAGTTAGTTACGTGGAAATATGTCTAGAATGTTGACAAGTGACTTGGTTGAACATAGATATCCAACATGATTGTTACAGCCGCACATGATTCCTGAATTGAAATGGGAGGTCATTTCAATGGATTTTATTTTTGGATTGCTACTGACAACAAGGAGACACAATTTGACTTTTGTGGTAGCTGACACTCTGATGAAGAGTGCACACTTTATTCCAGTGTGAATGAGATATCAAGCACTAGATATAGCTAGAGTATTTGTTAGCGAGATTGTGAGGTTACATGGTGTACGAAGAAGGATCATATCAGATCCAGGATTGGTGTTTATTGGACGATTTTGGACTAGTTTCTGAGAGTCCTTGGGAACGAAACTGAATCTTAGTATATCATATCACCCTAAAATAGATGTAAATACAAAAAGAACGAATTAAATATTATAGGATATGATTCAGATGTACGTGATGGATCAATAGAAGTGTTGGGAAGACTTCTTTCCATTAGTAGAATTTGCATATAATAAAAGCTATCATAGTACAATAAAGATGGCACCATTTGAGTTTCTTTACAGATGATCGTGTCGGACGTCATTGAGTTGGGATTGAATTCAGGATAGGGTCTTGGTAGGACCGGAATTTATCCAAGAAATGGAGGAAAAAATGTGAATGATAATACAAAGGATTAAAGAAGCGCAAGATTGGCAAAATATTTATGTTGATGCACATCGCATTGACCACGTTATGAGGTTGGAAACATATTTTTCTTGCGGTTGAAACTGCATAAGAGTTTGATCAAGATTGGAAAGGGTGATAAAATGTCTCCTAGGTTTGTGGGACCTTTCAAAGTTGTGGAAAATAAAGGACCTGTGGATTATTGACTAGCCTTGTCTGATTCTTTGATGCATATGGCCGATGTATTTCATGTATCTGATTTGTGACATTATATTTCAGATATGTCACATGTTACTGACATGATTTCTTTGCAGGTGTCAGACGAGGGTGCTCTCATGGAAGATTTTATCTGCATACTTTACTATCACAATCGACAGCTACAATGTTGAACATTCGATCAGGTCAAGTTATAGTGGGATAGATATAGCCCATATTCTTCTATGTGGGAGGATGCATCTGAGATGTGTCAACAACTTCCTTATTTGTTTGATAGATTAAAAAGGTAGATATGTGTCAGATGCATTTACTATTTCATTGTTAGATTGTAAAAACTTTGGGATGAAGTTTAAAACGAGAGGGGGTGTATGTAACATCTAGTACCACTGAGCACATTTATACTGACTTATTCTTTGAGGAAATTTGTGAGCAAGTGATCCGGATATGATAGATTATGATTGTTCTTTGTTTATGAGATATATAGTATGATTTCAATGTGATTACATGTTAGATTCTAGATGTATTCATGTGTCAACAAGTATTACTGATGAGTTTTCTTGAGTGTGCAGGATATATGACAGGTTGATGATGCAGATGGCATCAACGGTTTCCCTTGGACTCTGGATTGAGTCAGGGAGTGGCTTTGTATATGGTTTGAGTATTTTATTTACATGGATGTGATTTATATGAGCACTTTAGTATAAATATTATGTTTATGAATGACTAACAAGGTTCATGTTAGTGGATGCAGACTCGGTGATGCTTGCTAATCCGACTCACATAAGGAGTAAAGGGGTCATGCACAAAAACTAGACATTGAGGGAGAGGTGTGATAGTGATGCAGGAGAATCGCTATCGCATCAAGAAAATTAGACGTGGAAGAAAAGTCGACACTTCAACGCATTGAAAGAGCCAAACCAACTCTTAACCAGCTTGGTAGCGGTGTGGAGATCTTTTTGAATATCTCGTTAATTAATTAGTTGTATGTAAAGTTTGGCCACTGTTTTGAATTGACAGATTATTGTAAATTATTACACGACTGTAATATATTACAGGTGTAGGATATTATCTCGTATGAGTCATTAGGTTGCATTAATTAAGCTGAGTAGGTAACCACTGGAGTAGAAGGTGATATAATTTAAATAGGAGGAAGAAGAGTGAAAAAGCTCTGGGTCCTTAGATAATTTTTATAATTATAATGATTGTAAGAGATAGAGCTGTAATCATGTTTTTTGGAATGAATAGAACAGATGAGAATTTATCCAATTGTACAGTGTTGATACTGTTTTACAGTTTTATTGTTGTTATGTGTTTTGTGGATGTATGATGTTCATGATGAAGGAATGAATTTATGAAGAATTGAATAAGTTTCAATTGTTTTTTCTTCTGTAAGTTATGCAAGGAGTGCATACCAAACACAAGGAGTGCGTGTGAGAGAGTCTTTTTTGACTCGAATCTCAGAAGAGACAGCGTGGAACTTTTTTATGCATAGTATGCATATTAAGCACAAGGAGTGAGTATGCGAAGTCTTTGACTTGGAGAAATAACTCGAGTTTTTCTCATAAGAAAGTGCAGAGGTCAGTTGCAAGGAGAGCACAAGACCAGGAATCGACTAAGTGTCGAAGAAATCCTTCAGAAGAAGAATTTGCAGAAGTTGGACAAGATAAAGGGTTAAGATCTATCCAAGAGGAGCCAAAGGAAACAAGGACCATTGATTTAAGGAGGGATACTCATCAATAGATCGTAAGCTCCGCGTAAATTGCAATTGGGTTTCGATTGAGAATTAAGACTGCCAAAACCCGAAGACCCGAAGAAAATCTGGACCGTCAGATCAAGAGGGACGCATGGCAATAGATCACGAACTTTGGATAATAATACTCTAAGAAGTTGATAATTGAAAGTGGGCCCCAATTGAAACCACAGTATTGCAAAAAGGATGTGTGGCGATTGGTAGTGAATTGCAGGGAGAAAATTGGGTTGATCCCAAACCACTTTTGACTGCACCCGAATTCATGTATGGACATAGCCCAAGGTCACATGAGGGAAGTCGTTTACGGAGGAGGAGCTAACGCCTGAGTTGTGATCATTCAGTAGTGAGAAGAAGACATCGCGAGTGTTAGAGAACTTGCATCAAGAGATAGAAAATGCATGTGTTTATTTACAAGCGATACCATTAAGGTTTCAAAGAGCTAATTCAGCTCTAATAATTGAAGATCCTTGACCAGGAGGTCACACAGCCCCAAGGAGAAAGGGGGTTTGCACCAAGTGGTATCAGAGCCTGGAAATTTTTGAAGTTTCATTCTATATATTAGAAATAACTGAAATAATGCCGCCAAGGATTCATGTAGATCCACCTATGGAAAACAATGCTATGGGAAGAGAAATGAGAGAGCTTCACGCAAGGTTGGAAGCGATGGAATCAATGCAAAGAAGAAAACTTACTGTTGAAGACATCAGTGATGCAGAAAGCAAATAAGTAGAGGTTGAAGAAGCTACAAGAGAATATGTGGCTAAAGAACACTTATTGAAAGCTATTGTGAAGTTGGGAGCTAGAGCAAATATGGGCATCCCAATGTATGAAGGTAATTTGGATGCCGAAGAGATATTGGACTAGATAAGGTCCATGGACAAGTATTTTGACTATGAAGATGTCGATGAATGAAGGAAGGTGAGACATGTTGTCACCAGATTAAAGGGACATGCAACACTGTGGTGAGATGAACTGCGGGCAGAGAGAAGGACCAAAGGTAAACAAAAGATAAAGAATTGGGATAAAATGGTAGCCAAACTGAAGGCTAAATTCATACCTAAGGATTACCAAATAAATATTTTCAGAAAGTTGTAGAACCTGAGATAGAGGGGTATGACAATGAAAGAGTATACAAAAGAATTCTATAGGCTGAATCTTAAGACTGGACAAAGAGAGAAGAATGATGAAAAATTTTCTAGGTATATAAATGGATTGATATATGAAATCCATGATGAGATCAACATGATGACTATGAGGATAGTGGAATATGCTTATCATATTGCACTAAAGGCAGAAGAAAAGTTGGCCATAAACCAGAGTCAGCGAAATCGAAGCAGAGGCTCAAATAGAGGTAAGGGAATTATCTATGATAAGGCATCGAAACCCAAGGAAGAGAGTGAGAAATCATATGGTCACTTTGAAAGAGGAGGAATTTCCCAAAGAAGATCGTTTGGTGGGAGAAACTATTTTCCTCGAGGAAGAGAAAGAGGTAGAGGAGGTGGAGTTAAATGTTATGCCTCTGGAAAGACATGCCATATGTCTTGGGAATGCCCCGAGAGGAAGAAAGAAGGAGGAGGAGAATCACACATTTCTGAAGCCCAGAAGAATGTGGAAGCAGAAGTAGCAGAAGGAGGACATAAGCTTATGATGAGGAAAGTTCTTCTAAATCTAGAGAAGGAAATTGAAGGTTCAGTTCAGCGAACGAGGTTGTTCAGAACTGCTTCTAAAACAAAGGACAAAGTTTGCAAAATTATTATAGATAGTGGGAGCACTGATAATTTAGTATCTACAGAAATGGTGGAGAAGTTGGAGTTGGAGACAAATGCACACCCAAGTCCATATCAAGTATCGTGGTTGCAGAAAGGACATCAAGTAATGGTAAGTCAACAATTCAAAGTTGAATTTAAAATAGGAGGTTGTAAAGATGAGATTTTGTGTGATGTAATTCCCATGGATGTTTGTCATATTTTGTTGGGGGGACCATGGTATTTTGATAGGAATGCCATTCATGATGGGAGGAATAATACTTATACTCTGGAAAAAAATGGTAGAACCCACATGTTACTGCCAATAAAAGAGAAGAAAGAAAAGGAAGAAGCCAACACAAGAATACTTCTCATGAGTGGGAAGGAACTCTTGAAGGAGACCAAGAAATATAAAGAAATGCAATTCGTTGTAGTGAGGAAGCTGAGAGTTATCCTTACTAATACTTCTATGAATGATTTACCTAAAGAAATCCAAGAATTGTTAGAGAATTTTTTTGACATAGTAGTGGATGAGTTGCCTCACTCATTACCACCCATTAGGAGTATTAGCCACCATATTGACTTGATTCCAGGAGCTAGTTTTCCAACCAAAGCGGCGTATAGGTTGACACCTCAAGAGAATGAAGAGGTTAAGAAGAAATTTAGGAGTTGTTGGATAAAGGTTTAGCTAGAGAAAGTCTAATCCCATGTGCAGTGCCAACTATGTTAAGTCCGAAGAAGGATGGAGTATGGAGAATGTGTACAGATTCCAGAGCCATCAACAAGATTACCATCATGTATAGATTTCCTTTACCCAGGATGGATGATTTGATGGATTGTTTGAGTGGAGCAATTTATTTTTCAAAAATAGACTTGAAGAGTGGATATCATCAGATAAGGATGAGAGAGGGGGGTGAATGGAAGACAACATTTAAGACAAATGAAGGTTTGTTTGAATGGCTAGTCATTCCATTTGGATTGACAAATGCTCCAAGAACATTTATGAGGTTGATGAATGAAGTACTGAAAGACTTAATAGGTAAATTTGTCATTATGTATATGGATGATATATTAGTTTTCACGAAAACAAAGGAAGAACATCTAAAGCACTTGACATTAGTGATGAGGAGGTTGTAGAGAGAAAAGTTGTTAATAAAATTGAAGAAAAGTTATTTTATGAAGAAAGAACTCATATATTTGAGTTTTGTGATCTCTTCAAATGAATTGAATATGGATCTAGAGAAGGTGAGAGAAATCAAAGAATGGACATCACCAAGAAGCATATTTGAGGTGAGAAGTTTCCATGGGTTAGCAAGTTTTTATAGAAAGTTTATCAGAAATTTTAGTGGTATATGTGCATCCATGATGGATACTGTGAAAAAGAAACAAAAGTCTTTTAATTGGATAGAGGAGGTTGGGAAAATCTTCAAAGTGTTGAAAAATAAGATAACAAAACAACCAATTTTGGTTTTACCTGATTTTGGAAAAACATTTCAGGTGAGGTGTGATGCAAGTGGGATAGCCATTGGAGCAGTTTTGAGTCAAGATAGTAGGCCAGTTGCTTATTTTAGTGAAAACTTGAATGACACTAAGGATAAATATTCTACATATGACAAGGAGTTTTATGTAGTGATTCAAGCTTTGAAGAAATGGAGGCATTATTTAATTCCAAAGGAATTTGTCTTATATAGTGATAATCAATATTTGTAATTTATTACTAGGCAAGAGAAGTTGAATCAGAGGCATGCTAAGTGGGTAGAATTCATGCAAAATTTTATGTTTGTCATTAAACATATTTCTGGAAGTGTTAATAAAGTTGCAGATGCTTTGAGCAGGAGGAATTTGGTTGTACAGGAATTCCAAATGAATACCTTAGGGTTTGAGAACCTTAAGGAAATGTATCAGGAAGATCCACATTTTAAGGAGGCTTATGAAGCATATGAAAATCCTTTGTTGAGAGATAACAACTCATGGGTAGAATATTTGATCCAGGATGGATTGTTATTTAAAGGAAGCCAATTGTGTATAACAAGATGCTCAATGAGAGATAATTTGTTGAAAGAAAAACATAGTGGAGGTCTAGCTGGACATTTCGGTCATGAAAAAACATTTGCACAGCTAAGTAGTTTGTATTATTGGCCAGGTATGAGGGCATATGTGAAGAAATTTGTAGATCGATGTAATATTTTTCAACATGCAAAAGGAAAGAAACAAAATACTGGTTTGTATCATCCATTGCCTATTCCAGAAAGGCCTTGGGATGCAATTAGTATGGATTTTGTATTGGGATTACCTAGAACCCAGAAGGGAAGTGATTCCATATTCATTGTGGTCAATAGATTCTCTAATATGGCACATTTCATACCATGTCAGAAGAAAAATGATTCTACACACATAGCCAATGTGTTTTTTAGAGAAATTGTGAAATTGCATGGATTGCCCAGAAGTATAGTCTCAGATAGGGACATTAAGTTTGTAGGACACTTTTGGAGGACTATATGGAAGAGGCTGGGAACTAATTTATCTTTTAGTTCATCATATCACCCTCAGACAGACGAACAAAATGAAGTCGTTAACAGGATTCTGGGAAATTTTTTAAGGATCTTAGTCACTAAAGAAGGTCGTCAGTGGGATCAGATTCTGGCACATGAAGAATTTGCATTTAAAAATTAAGATAATAGAAGCACTGGAAAAAGTCCATTTGAGATAGTATATGGAAGAGAGCCAAGAGGGATTGGAGAATTGAGAGAGTTGAAACAAGATGAATTCAGGAGCACTGGAGTAGAAGAGTATTCTACAGAAATGCAAAGACTTCATCATCAAGTTAAGAAACAAATACATGATAGTAATTAGAAGTATAAGGATAGAGTTGATCAGAGAAGAAGGAAAGTTCAATTTGAAGTGGGAGATGGATTTTTATCTCATTTGAGAAAGGAGATGTTTCCAAGAGGAACATATAATAAGTTGAAGATGAAGAAGATAGGACCATGCAAGATCCTTAGAAATTTTGCAGCAAATGATTATGAGATCGAGTTGCGGACAATGTTGGGATATCACTGATATTCAATGTTGCAGATTTGTATCCTTATAGAAAATATGGCGCAGGAGAATTAGATGATTAGGAAGAGATTCAATGGGAAGAATAGATGCCCACAGTAGAAAAAACTTAGATGGAAAAAATATTGGAACAGAGAATTGGAAGGAAAACCAGAAGAAAGATACATCCTGAATATTTGGTAAAGTGGAAGGATCACCCTATGGAATATTCAAGTTGGGTAACTGAACCTGATATTTTGAAGCATGGAAAGACAGTGTGAGATCTCATGGACAGGAGTCCATGAATATTTTGGCCAGAGAAGTATGATGCAGGATCATTGCTATCACATCAAGAAAAGAAGACTTGGAAGCAAAGTCAACACTTCAACGCATTGAAAGAGACAAACCAACTCTTAACCATCTTGGTAGCGGTGTGGAGATCTTTTTGAATCTCTCGTTAATTAATTAGTTGTATGTAAAGTATGGCCACCATTTTGAATTGACAGATTATTTTCAACCCTTACATGACTGTAATATATTACAGGTGTATGATATTAACCCGTATGAGTCATTAGGTTGCATTAATTAAGCTGATTAGGTAACCGTTGGAGTAGAAGGTGACATAATTTAGATAGGAGGAAGAAGAGAGAAAACGATATGGGTCCTTAGATAAGTTTTCTAATTATAATTACTGTAATAGATAGAGGTGTAATCATTTTTTTTGGAATGAATAGAATAGAGGAGAATTTATCCAATTGTATAGTGTTGATATTGTTTTACAATTTTACTGTTGTTATGTGTTTTGTGGATGTATGATGTTCATGATGAAGGAATGAATTTATGAAGAATTGAATAAGTTTCAAGTGTTTTCTCTTCTATAAGTTATGCAAGGAGTGCATATCGAACGCAAGGAGTACGTGTGAGAGAGTCTTTTTCGACTCAAAGCTCAGAAGAGATAGTGTGGAACTTTTGTATGCAAAGTATGCATATTAATCTCAAGGAGTGCATATGCGAAGTATTTGACTTGGAGAAATAACTCGGGTTTTTCTCATAAGAAAGTGAAAAGTTCAGTTGCAAGGAGTGCACATGACCAGAAATTGACTAAGTGTCGAAGAAATCCTTCAGAAGAAGAATTTGCAGAAGTTGGACAAGATAAAGGGTTAAGATCTATCCAAGAGGAGTCAAAGGAAACAAGGACTATTGATTTAAGGAGGGATACAAATCAACATATCTTAAGCTCCGGGTAAATTGCAATTGTGTTTCGATTGAGAATTGACACTGCCGAAACCCGAAGACCCAAATAAAATATGGACCATCAGATCTAGAGGGATGCAGGGTGACAGATTGTGAACTTCGGATAATAATATTTTAGGAAGTTGAGAATTGAAATCTCCAAACTTCGAAGGTCCGAAGTAAATTATAACCGACGATTTGAGGAGGAAAAATGTCAACAGATCTTTTATTTCGAGAGATAGCCATTGTGGAGAAAGCAGGAGTTGATATTTGAAACTCCCGAAGCCCGAATCATGGAATAAATCACAGTCATTGATTTAGAAGGGTTAGTTATGATCCGTAGAATTGGGAAAGGACAGATCTGAACCGTCAGGTTTAGAAGCACCATTGAGATCTTGAGATCGACGATCAAGAAGGATTGCGGGGATGGAAAGTAATCAAATGTTAAAAATTTGATAGTGGGCCGCAATTGAAACCACGATATTGAAAAAAGGACGTGTGGCGATTGGTAGTGAATTGCAGGGAGAAAAGTAGGTTGATCCCAAACTACTTTGGACCACACCCAAAGTCATGTGTGGACATAGCCTGAGGTCACATGTGGGAAGGAGTTAACGGAGGAGGAGCTATCGCCTGCATCATGATCGATCAATAGTGAGAAGAAGAGAGTGCGAGTGTTACAGAACTTGCATCGAGAGACAGAAAAGGCCTGTGTTTATTTACAAGTGAGACCATTAAGTTTTCAGAGAGCTAATTCAGCTCCGATAATTGAAGATCCTTGACCGAGAGGTCGCGTAGCCCCAAGGAGAAAGGGGGGTTTGCACCAGACAACATCCTTGTCACATCATACTATCACTCTCACCATGACTTGAATCCATGGTTAATGATTACCATGTTCTAAAAGGTTCACGATATCGTGAGAGAGAACTAAGATAGTCGCTCACGAAGAAATTCTAAGGGGCATGTAATAAGGCAGATTCCTTATTCCTTAGATAACCTTTAGTCTCTTGCAAGGTCTACTGAGTGGATTTTTGACTCCAAGTGTCAGACAAACTTCCAAAACTAGTCAAAGGTGAGTGGAACCCTTGGAGCACGGAAGTGCATCTTGAAGGGAATGCCACATAATTAATTGTGAGTAAAGAAAACAAAAAACTAAAAGGTATAGAAAACAAAATAAAATACTTAAACTTATTAGAAAAGAGTATGTAAATGATTATTAATTATAAACAAGAAATTAGCAAGAACCTAAGTCTAATTCTAAGTTTAAATAAGGGACTAAATAAAATATTAAACAAGTTAAGGAATTGAGATATGATTAAACTCAAGGAAAAGAGGGATTAAAAATTAAAATTTAGGTAGGTGCACATCTGTGCATGAAAATAATAAATGGGATTTTTAAATAAAATCAAATTAAAAACATGAGACATTGAATTCATTTAAATGATATGCAACATACCCACCTTCTGACATCTTCATATTAAATAATATATCCATTAGAAATACCTTATTGGATGCCGAGGGTTTTTCATATAGTTTAGCCAATGTGTCCATCAACTCCTTCATTTTCTTTTTTTTCAAAATATTGAAAGCCACCGACACTGCCAGGCTCAATCATATCATTCCTAGTTCCTTTCTGTCAAGAACCTCCCATTCTTCATCCTTCATAGTCATTGGCTTCTTTTTTATTCCACCCAATGGTAGGAATAGATACTTTTGATATAAATAATCTTCCATATGCATCTTCCATAACTGACAGTTTTGGACGTTAAATTTCTCAACCCTAAACTTTTCATCTTCCGCCATTGCTCCCACTTGAACCAAGAACCCTCTTTTCCTATAAGTTACCTCTCACTCTGATACCAATTGTTAGAAAATAAGGATTGTGGAGAAATAAAATAAAACAAATGAGAAAATAAAACACAGAAGATGTTGGCATATTTACAGACAGAAGATGCAGACAACATGTTTGTCATTGATGGAGGGATCAACATGATCAGCAGTGCAACAAATTGATGGGCAACGCAGCAATGATGGCATGGCAAGATTAACAGTGAATATCAACATTGATAATTGGATCACCCACTCAGAATTCTCGATGATCGTCAGATCTGAATACAGATAGGAGGAACACGCAAAAGAGGAGAACAAATCTCAGACGATGGATCTGAGCGTGAGGACTGACCATAGTTGGATCCAGAATAAGGAGCATGATCTTTAAGTGCAATATGAAGCAAGCTTACAAAGTCCTGAAACAAGGAGGACCATCCATTGTCGAGGAGGACACGTGGCGAGTGATTAGAATTTTGTTGACTTGCACATTGAAGGAGTTAATGGAGCATGGTGTGGGAACTCACGATATGTGATATCCAGAAATGATCTAGGTCATCGGATCGAGGATTGATATGAACCCTTGGATCAAGGGTCGTGGACCGTTGGATGCAGACTACACATTGCGAGAGGTCAGCTTTTCGCTGACTGGAAATTCAAAGGAAGGAGGAGATCTATCCCTTGAAATCGTGAAACGTGAAACCACGATTCAATCTGAGTCGTTGATTAGGGGAGAGTTTGGACCGTTGATCTGGCTTCATTTTGAAGTTTTGGATACTGGGTGTTGGAGGATTCAAGGAGACTCATGGAAAAATCACGAAGCGCCTTTTTGGCGCAGCCTGTGGTCATCGCTGGTGGTCACATGAGGGGAAGAATCTAGCGATGCTAAGCTCCATTTTGGAGTTTTGGAAATTGCGACTTGGAGTGTCGAGACCTTCATCATAAGAATTTCGAAACGTGAAATCGTGAAATCACTTTCTGCTTAGCGTTCAGTCACAGCCAGTGGGCATATGAGATAAACGTGAGACCCTACAGAATTAATCCAACGGTGTTGATTAATTGGGAATATGATCGAAGGGCTATTGTTGCACTTCAAAGTTAATTGATCAGTTGTGATTCAGGTAGTAGAACTGAATCATAGTTCTTGGACATTTGTCGATTCAGTTTCTAATGCGTTTTCTTGGATATTCAAGGTGTAATTGAATAGGTGGTATAGGATAAAATAGATATGCAGTGACTATGGTAGGTTGGTTGTTGGAATTGGAAAAATAATTTGAACTGTAAGAAAGGTAAAATTACAATATGCATAGTGTGAGATAAAACTCAGAGATGTTGAACAGACAAAAGAAAGAGCAGAATTGCAGAACAGTTTGAAGCAGAGAAGAACTACAGAACAAATAGAAGCAGAGAAAAATTGAAGAATATATAAAATCAGAGAAGAATTGCAAAACAGAGAAGAATGTAAATTCTAACCTTGTACAATATCTACTGCAAACAGATATTCAGAAAAGAACATAAAATATACAATGGCAAATACAAACATTACACAGAGATTTTTCCCTTGGAAACCCAAACCAGGAAAACCAACATAATCCATATTCATTCATTGTGTTACAATGTTTACAATACAAAATACATATAGGAGCTAGCGGCATCCAAAACCCTAACCCAATGACCTGGATTAGTCCAAAACCCTAATTCCTTAACCGGAAATAGAAAAACCATCGGCAAAAAACCATGTGCCGAAAAACCACCTAAATACATGACATGTTTCCCGAGGCAGGTGTCACGTTCCCTGAGGCATAATTTTTTTTTTAAATCAATAAGGAGCACGCAATAAGGCGAAGTCCTTATTACTTAGAAGCCCTTCATCTCTCACAAGGTAGACCGAATGTATTTTTGACTCCAAGGTTTTCAAACTTCTAAAAAAAGTCTAAGGTTAGTGGCACCCTTGGAGCATGGAGTTGCATCTTGAAGGGCATGTCACATAATTAAACTTAAGTCAATAAATCTAGATGGCCTAGAAAAACATTAAAATATTTATACCTTGTTGGATTAACTAATTAATTAAACAATAGATTAGTTGAAAACCCTAACAAGAGTCTAAGCCTAATCCTAATATTTGTCCTAACTCTAAGTTTAATTTGGGGACTAATTAAACTATTAAATTTGGGATAAATCTAATTCTAGGAAAAGGTGGGAAAAATATAAAGATTGAATAAAATGCACATGTGTGTATAAATTTAATAAAAAGGAAATTTTAAATCGAAATAAATAATAAATTGAGAGGTTGGTTGTACTTAGAATAGAATATAGAGTCAAACTACACTAGTCTAACTATAAGACTCCTAATTAAACTCTAACTAAAATCTAGTTAGGGGACGATCCTTAAATGAGAATCCGGTGAACAAAGGGACACCTAGGAGTGAATATAGGAACACAATGAGGATTGTGAGGGATTTTAACCTTTAAAATAAAATAAAAATGGTAAATACTGGTGTAACTTGGGGAGATTGTGACAAGTGTGTGAGTGAGTAATCCAAATTAAAATAAAATAAAAAGTTAATTATTTGTGCATGAGGACATGTGCCAATGAAGAAAAGTCTATAAAAACAAATTCTGGAGAAGGGAAAAGTGGCGATTTTGTTAAGCGTTGTTATGATGCCAAATTTTTATTGGACTGTGTTTTACTTGTGAGAGTTGGGATACCAATCTTGTAAAAAGAGTGGAAGCTCTTCCTTACGAGGCAAGTCTTGGAGCTATTATTGTTGGTTTCTTGTGTGAGGCCCCTTTGTGGCTTAGGGGGCTAAGGGGGAAGAAGAGTACCCATAGCATTGGTTGGGAGGTATTGGTTAAGTCTCTGTGATTAGCAAGTGAAGGAGATGAAGGAGCACAAGACTTGAAGGACACCTTCATTACACAACTTTCATTGGTCCTAGTATTTTTATATTCTAAATTTATTTATATTATGAGTGTATTATTAGAATAGATTGATAGAGTCACTATAGAATCATTGGAAAGTTTGAATTCCAAGTGTTACATTTGTTTCCAAGCGAATAATAGTTACAGTGTTATATTTTAAATCTTCATTGTAAATTTCAGACATTTTCAGAACTCGGATTGAGTGGCCTGATCCTCATTGTATAATGTGAATTTATATTGCGTATAGTCTATATGTAAAGTCTGTATTTTCATCCATATTTGAAATATGTTTGATCAGATTTTTTAGTTGAGATTATGTTAGGAAATTTAACAATGCATTGTTCGTTGGTCAATTAAGGATTTAGTTCCAATTTGTATCATGAGTTTCTTTGATAAAATTCTTTCAAAAGCCTAATTTAATTCACATTGTAGATCCTCTGTTGATTTTAGGACAAATCAATTATGTTTGTAAATTAGACCTTTGTTGATTTACATTTAAATCCTAATTCAATTCTTATGATGAGATCTTTGTCGAATTGTATTCTAGATCTGCAACCTTGTATAGTTTTCCTAATAATACTTATGTGAATTCAAATTCGTTGTATTATGGACCTCTATGAAAATTTATCAAATCTGAACTTTATATCATGTTTTTCTCTATCAAATTTGTTGTTTAATCTGAAGTACTGGTAGCATGAATGTCTATGTTATTTTAAAGTTAAATCCATAGTTTTCGGAACCGAGGGAAGCCTGTTGAAGTCTATGGAGTTTGACCTTTAACCTGTAGTGCGTTAGCCTTTTTTCCTTGACAAATTCATGCATGTGACCATGGGATAGAACCTAACACTAGGCAAAAAGGGTATTATTCAGAGCTCCAGGACTCCAATGCTCCAGAGGTTGTCAAATTTAACATTCCTTTCCACCTAAACTAATTAGCGGTTGAATTCGGTCATAAAGTGAAGTTGATCAGCAATTGAAGGTTAACCCTAAAATTTCACTTACCTTCGTAGAATATTATAGACGTAATCTAATGGCTATCAAAGATTCCCCTCACGTGAGAATCTACGGTGGAGATCCACTATGGAACTCAAGGCTTTGGGGTTTTTCACTTCTTTCAAAACTTGAGATTGTTTCATCTAAATCGTCAAACCTTCGAAGGGCTTGGATATCTGACGACTTAAACTCCTCTAAGATCAATGGTTGTCGTCTACTCCATAATTTGGGATTCTGGGAGTTTCTCACCTTTTTGCAACAACGACTCCATTTTTTCGAAGTACCAAATTCTGAACAACTCAGAGATTAACGATTCCCACACCTTTCCTCAATCTACAACTAGAAGAAAATCCAGGGCTCTGGGCTTCGAAAGCTTATGATTGTACAACTCATGTTACCTTCGAGCTAGTGAAGGTCGAACCCACAGATCTAACGGTCCATGATTAACCATCGACAATGGTCAAGATTAATTCTTGGCTCTGGGAGTTCGGGACCTTTTTCACCAAAGCAGATTTCACCCTCCACCTCTCAAAAGGCCGAATTCTGAATACTCAAAATCTATGGACACGTGTACCCAATGTTTGATGGTAAGGATTTACTCCGGACTTCAGGACTCCAAGAGTTCCTTAACCTTTAGCTTCATGAATCTAATTCTGTCGGAGTACCAAATTATCGAACCTCCGAAGTATGAAATCTCGTAGATATGACGACCCGTAATCAATCGCTAGATATAAAACTTTCCTTCACTCTAGGACTTTGGAGCTTCGAGGTTTTTCATCTCTTAGACAGTGACGACTCAAACTTGTTGAATTGTCAAACTCTTACAGATCTAATGGATAGTATTTTCCCACCAATCTACAATATATATTAACTCTGTGACTTCGGGCTTCGGGGATCACTTAATAAAAACAACTATAATCCGTTGAAGTAATGAAGTCTGAATGTCTTAGGGTTTAATGAGTGTGCATCTCCTAACTGATCTAATGATTAAGGGATTTTGACTCCTCTCGATTAGATCTCGTCCACTCAAACCTAAAACAAGTAAATTCTCCTCTTGGAGACTTACCCTCACTTTCCCTCATGGAGATTCATCACCAAGACGACTCTTTCTGTGGTGCACACGGTGCGTTCCCTCCTGAGATCTAAATTGTAAGAGGTCTCCTCCTTACTTAATGTGATTACTCTGTGTAGTTGCACTATCTCTCCTGATCTTTTTACTTCAAAAGGTCCTTCTGTGGACCTCTTGCTTGGCACTGGGAAGGCCTTGTTCTATGACTCCCAGAAGAGAAATTTGTATATGAAAACAAAATTGAATTATCATTTCTAGAAACTGACATTACACAGACACAAATTTTACTTATCATAGTATCTTTGATTTAGAAAGTACACAGAAATTTAACAGTCTCCTCTCGGTGATTGAGAGTTTCTCTTTCAATTTTTTACATATATTTATTATTGTAACTCATAATGTCTGATTACTTGATTTGTGCATTAGAGGGTTGTCCAATTTTAATTAATGATTGAGGATTGTATTTCCTTGGGAAAAGAGAGACATATGTTAAATGGTGACTTGTAATTAATTGGTGAAATTCATAAGGATATGGCATATTATCTAGATGATGGTTAGTTATGGTTTTTATAACATTTAAGGGAAGGAAAAATTGACTAGTAATTGAGATTTTAATGATTTAAATTGTGTTATGATTTGGTACTTTACTGATATTGATCCAGAGTCTAGATTCAAGTTTGGATAAGGGAATTAGATGGTTCCTTGTTCCTCAGAACAGTCGCCAGCCTTGAGACCTTAAGTGGTAAAAAAATATTGGATGAATCCTAGACTTGAGCATTGATTATGTGTCTTGGAGGTCCTAACCTTGCAGGTAGATTAAATGGGTAGACATTTTTTATTGCCTTGTATAATGATTTTACTGTTAGAAGCAATGATGTTGTTTGATGAAATTGGTTGTGGTTGATATTGATTAATATTGATGTTGTACTCTTGTTGTATGTGATGTTATGTGATATGGAAGATTCTTAATACATTGAAGTTGTATCTAAATCTAGTTTTGAAATGAGATTAATGGAATATAATGTGTATTTTTGAAGTATGTTAATATAATGTTTCACTTGTTCAAACGATGTTTTATTAATGTTTAAAAAAAATATATATCTCATACCATTTTGCAATTACTATAAGACGTAATAGAGGGGTTGTTACATATGGTATCAGATCGGGTTCAACCCTACGACATTGGACCATTACGCCATCCATTGTGTTAAACTAAATGATTGAGTTAGATTGCTAATAAAAATATGAAATTGTTCTTGCGGGTAATCATGGTTAGGGGATGTAGGGGAAGTAGACGATGTGGTGTTGTAGGAAGAGGTGTGACACCTCCAATAGTACCCACGCCAGAAGGGTCTAACCTACAGGGAGATGAACAAAATTTTGATCAAGAACAGGTTGTTGTGGGAGATGTGGTATGTGTTATGAGATCCTTCCAGAGGATGTTTGAGGCATTAGTTAACCGCCTAGATCGAGATGAGGGTAGAGTTTCTTTACCCAATGAGGGTTCACAGCGCACTCCATCTAGTAGTGGTAGTATACACAAAGAACTCGAGAAGGTGAAGTTTCATGAGTTCATGGGTTCCATGGATGACTTAGTCATCAAGGCATGGTTGGAGAATATGGTGATGTGCTTTTCACTTCATGATTACACCTCCAACATGAAAGTTCGCATGGAAGTATTTTAGTTGAAGGGGAGTGCTCTTCTATGGTGTAATAAGCTCCTACCTCAACTAAACATGGTCATCGAAGACGTGTCATGGGAATTTTTCGAGGAATGGTTCCAGGAGAGGCATTTTTTCAAGGAATTCATTGAGCATCAGCTTAATGAATTACTCTCCTTACTACTGGGTAGTCATATGGTTCCAGAGTATGAGGCCAAATTCATGGAGTTACTTAGGTATGCTCCACATATGAAAACAAAGAGGTTAAAGGTAAACGATTTTGTGTTTGGCCTTAACTTCAACATTCATGCAAAGGTACACATCCTAATGCCTCAGTGTAACATCTCGCTCGTGCATGCACTGAGTGAACTTATTCTTTAAGGAAACTTGCTTGCAAGTGATCCAGACTATTATACTATTGGTCATTTGATTATGATCGTGAGATATTATGGATTGGCGATATGTTATTTGGTTGTATTACATAGACAGATGCTATTAAATAGGTTCTCCTAAGTGTGAAGTATTTTGGATCTAGAGGATGCAGAAGCATCGGCGAAACCCCTTAGACTCCGTACCAAGTTAGGGAGTGGGACTGTTGGGTTTGAATGTTGTTGATGTGACATATGCACATATGATTCGATGTTATGATGCTTGATTATTATTGCTGACATGATTCGTTGATGGATGCAGGATGACGATAGCTTACCGACCAAACTCACATGTGGAGTAGAGGGATCACGCAGGACAAACAAAGACTTGAGGGAGAGGTGTGGACAATAGCCCTGCCACAGCCTACTAGCACTCCCATCATGGCTCGAACTGTAGGTTAACGATTACCTGGTTCATGAAGACCCATGATGTCGTGAGAGAAGATTGTGGTAGTCGCTCATGATGATTCTAAGGGGCATGCAATAAGGCAAGAGATTTTTACTCCAAGGGTTTTTGATGTCTACCAAGTCAGTCAAGATGCGAGTGGCACCCTTGGATCACGTAGTGCATCTTGAAGGGAACGTTGCGTAAGGAAAATGGAAAGAGGTGAGTGACACCCTTGGAGCATGTAGTGCGTCCTGAAGGGCACTTCGCGCAAGGAAAATGGAAAAAGTTGAGTGGCACCCTTGGAGCACCTAGTGCGTCTTGAAGATCACGTCGTGATTTCAACAGGTAAGTGAATCAACCTAGTCGACCTTAAAAATGTCGCCCAACCTAGTGAAATTAAAATCTAGGTCTAAGTAACACATGTGGTCAAAAATTAATAATCATAATTAAAAATGTAATAAGAAGGGGGTAAGAAAATCAATTAAATTATTAAAATGAAATTATAATGGGGGATTAAAATTTTAAAAGGGAAATGATTGTTTTATCTACATATGCTAATTTAATTTTAATTAAAAAGAAAAAGGGGTAAATGGTTGTTTTTATACACTTTCTAAATTGAGTTTTAGTTAAAAAGGGAAAAGAGGGAAACTTAAAAGAAATAGGAAACTAAAGGAAAAAGGGGAAACATAAAGAAAAAACTGAATGTCTAACTTGGTAAGAAATCTTGCCTTGGGAACTTGTTATTTTTGAACTCAACTAGGAATTTAGTAAGGAGTAAGTCATTTAAGATGTGTAAGGGAATATTGGGACACCAAGGAGCATTTTTAGGAATGCTTTTAGGTGGGTGAGGGAAATAGGAATAATTAAATAATTAGTGAAATTAATTTTTTGGTGCAACAAGGGGGATGGGTGACATGTGTACGGGAGAGGTTTTTTTTATTAAATTGATGAAAAAGAAATTAAATGGGAATTTAGGAAATAAATCACTTAAAAAATCTATAAAAAGGATGAAGGAGGAGGAGTATGGATCTTATCTTGATGCATAATGTTACGCTACTGAATTTTTGTCTTGACTGAACTTATCTTGTGGGAGTTAGCTAAGTAACGAGTGGTAGCTCGACCTTGCGAGGCGATTCGGGTGCTAGTGGTTCTATGGTATTGTGTGCGTGGCCCCTTTTTGGATCGAGGAGCTCAAGGGGAATAAGAGTACCCCTAGCGTTGGCTGGGAAGTACCGGTGAGGTCACACTGGTCAGAAAGCAAGACCTGGACAGATCATGGGCAGGACAATGACTCGAAGTTGTCGGATTTGGCTATGGTACGCATGCATTTATTTTTGAATGGTAGATTAATATTGTTCCTGCACTTTCATTACTGTACTTATTTGGTGTAAATATTATGTTTTACTCAACATTTTATAATCAATGAACTTAAATTCATCCCATCCTTACGCTTGTTGCATTTTGAATTGATTCCCTTGCAAACCCAACCCTGATTGCTATGACTTTTTTGTGTTTGTTTTATTGATTACTACAAAGAAATTTTTATTTTTCCATTATCCATTTAGTCATCAGTCTGTTCTTGAGCAGTCGGCTAGGAGCCGAATCGACGGTCGTCACTTCGGTGTTTAAAGACCTATAGATTCAAATGCCCTACTTTTTTGTGCATGGATGATGAGTGGGGGATAAATTTTTCCCAACTGTCTATCCCTTACTTATCTCTACGTTGATTGATTCATGGTTGAATGATTATCCTTGTGCCTTCTTGTGTTTGATTACCTCTGCGTTGATTGTTTAAAACTCTGAAAACCTCGGTGTTTCCTTGAAATATTATTTATGCACTCTTGTGATTGATTTCATCTACGTTTTCTGGTGGTTGATTTCATCTCTGCGTTTCTGGAATGATTATATCTGAAATTAATCTTTGATCAATTTCTTGGCATATTATCTCAACAAAAACATGGGTCATCTTCAGAAAAATCATGGCTTCCTTTTCGGCTACGATCTCATCCTACTTTAACCGTGTTTTGGTGGATCTTACCAGGCTAGATTGTGTAACTTTATGTTGCAATTTTGTGGTTGTTATTTTACTACTATTCAATTCTCTTTGTGTTTCATTTGATGGCTTTTTATCCACCAATTCGTTCTTCCATTTGCCGGCAAAAACGTGGTTTTAATGTTGCGTTTTAGTAGAACATTACCGACGAATTTCATTATTTTTTTACCTGTGTTTTAATGTTATTAAACCCTTACCAAGCATTCTACCACGATTTTACCTCTACGATTTCAAATCTATTATGCCAACATTATCGTATAATTGCTCTATGATTTCACCTATCTTTGTGTCAGCAATAACATCCTTTTACTCTGCAAATTGAATGATTGGACCACGATTTTACCTGTAAAATGTGACTGTGATTGAATACTTGTTGACAACATTTTATATAATCTAGACAACATTAACCTTGCATGTTGGTTTACACAACAATATATGGTGTTAATGGGCAGCGACATCATATATTTAGTAAATAGTGACCCCATATAATTCATAGATAGAAAATCGTGTATTTTTTTATAGAGTTTCTGTTTATTAAAGAACAATGAATTAATTGCAATGTTGTTGTGAATGACAATGAATTTATGGCAATTTTATGATAACGATTTATATATGCCTCCGTGTTGTTTTTTTATATGTCTGCATTCATTTTAATGTTATAGTTGCAAGTTTATATATAACTACAATTATGTACTTATGCATGTGTTTCCTTCCATGAAATACACAACGAATTTCATAATGCTCTATGAGCAGGGAATCTGGATAACGTTTCTTTATTGTTGACAAAATTATGTTGACAACGATTTATATGTATTATATAATGATTTTAATAATTAGAGAATGAGTGGGTATTCAGAACGATTAAATCGTCAAAAACGATTTGATTGATAGCATATTGATCGTTACTTTTTGGACAGTGAAAATAATTATCAATTAGTTATGGTTAATTACACCAGGAATGTAGTATTTAATTTATATCAGTGATATCATATATATACCAGGGATATCCTGCTTAATATATGGTAATAGTGCATTCACCATCAATATAATAATTAATAGACAACATTGATAATAGACAACAACACAGTAACAGTTATCCATCGACAGCTAGATTTTGGTTGACAGTAGTTTCCCTTAATTTTATATGTTAGTGGACAGTGGATTCTCATGTATCAAGAAATTGATTCCATATATTTAATAGATAGCCAAATCTCATTTATATAGACAGAGACATGAATTATATGATAGACAATGAATGGAAATTTAGAATAGCAATTCAATTAGCACTACATACAATTCATAGTGAATGGAAATTTAGAATAGCAATTGAATGACAACAACTTTATACTTTTGATTTTAAATTGTTGTATGATAGTAAGGGTTCAATAGACAGTGAGTTAATGCGGAAAATATTCATGACAGTGACACATAATATAGTTTCTTTCTAATTTACTTTCTAACTGTTAATTCTTTTGTTAGACAACGATCTGAGTAAGGGATAGCACTATATTTAAACAACTATGTCATTATTATATATCATTAGTGTTAATAGAATTATTAGCTCTTATTTGTATAGACAGTTAATATGATTGGACCGAAATATTATTTTGGGACAACGATAACATTTATAATAGTTCACATTTATGGTCACATTTATGATAATAGTAAATTTTATAATAGTTCACTCCTTCGCACTTAGACATCATTCTTAACAGATGATGGTTATGGTTTGATGGAAAAATCATTTAATAGCTTGCGCAATTTAATTGAGTGATGTCACCTTGCGTCTTGTCGATTGGTTGCTTGGGTGCTTGGGTATAGTCTTCATGTATGTTTGTCAGTTAGTTCGGGCTCCTAGCACGTTGGATATTTCTTGGGTTGTTGTCTAGATATGTTAGGCTATGCCAGGGTTATTGTCACGCTTATCGCCTTGTGATGGCATGATTCTTGATGAGGAGATCATTGCACGCCCTGATGGATAGAGGTGAATGATAACTTGGCCAGAGTCTGTGCTTCCCGAAGTGAGCGTTGTTCATTGTAGTTGATATTGGTGCTTGGTTTTGTAACGCCTTAAGGCGTTGAGTTTTGCGTGCCATAGAGGTTTCTAGTTACTAGTTGTTGGGGTCATTGTGTCGTGATTGTGGATTTTATCCTTGGCATGTAGGTGTTGTCTAGCTTATGTCGGCCGGGTAGTCGTTTGTATTGTCCTTTGTGTCACATGTTCGTCCGGTTTCTTGATGTGCTAATATGTTGGGTCATTGGTGGTTTGTTGTCGGATTGCGTATGTTGTGTTTGTCATCAAGTTGTGTTGATTACTTGTTGTCTTCATTTCCTTCTAGCTTAAAATGTAAAAGAAAAAAAAAAAATTACGTCGCTTGTAGTCGCAACAATTGGGGTCGTTACATATGGTATCAAAGCCGGTTCAACCCTGCAATTGGGGATCGCCAGGCTTTCCACTGTAGTAAACCCTTGAGTTTTAACCTAGTGCTAATTAAAACCTTAATGTATCCATGTGGTGATATCAATTAGAGGACTCCACAGAGGTTCATGGCATGGTGTTATGGAAGTAGGTGCGATGCCTCCATAGGTGCCTGCACCCTCAGAGTCTAACCCCCAAGGGGAAGAACAAGTCCTTGGGATGGATTTGATTGTTGTAAGGGATGGTTATGATCTGAAAATGTCCTTCCAGATATTGTTGGATGCCTTGGTTCACCATCTGTACTAAGATGAGACCATGTCGTATGTACCCCTGAGGGTCCACTACGTGCCCAACCAGTACCGTTAGTATTCATTGCAAACTCGAGAAGGTCAAATTTTTCTGAGTTCTTTGGTGCCTCGAATGACGCAACCGCCAAGGCATGATGGGAAAGTATGGTGATGTGCTTTGTGCTTCGCGAATATACTTATAACATGAAGGTTCGCTTGGCAGTCTTCAACTGAAGGGGAGATCTCTTCTATGGTGGAAGACGCTCCTGCCGCATTTGAACATGGTCATCGAAGACGTTTCATGGGAACTATTCGAGGAACGGTTCCAGGAGAGGTATATTTTTCAGGAATTCATTGAGTGTCGGCTCAACGAGTTCAATGCCTTACGACAGGGCGGTCGCACGATGCCCGAGTACGAGGCCCATTTTTGGAGTTGCTTCAGTATGCTCCGCACCAAATTACCAAGAAATGTAAGGTCAACGAGTTCATGTTGGGCCTTAATGTTATAAATTAGATTCTACTTTGGGTACCGGGAATACTAGATCAAAGAAAGTGTGTTGGATGGTGGGGTCCCACATTACCAGTGTCACTACCCAGAGGAGAGGACTGGAGCATATGGATCAGTCGGACCCACTACCGTGGGACTTTTAGGAAAGGCCCATCGGATTATTGTAGTGATGAATAACCACCAAGCAGAGAACCAGTTGACTATGCTCAAGACATCAGATACCGTCACTGACCAGACCCTTAGTATTTTGATAGATCTTGGTGCTACTGAGAGCTTCATTTATGGTGCAGCGCTAAAAATAATTCAGGTAAGGGCAGTCAAAAAAGATGAGTTTAGCTTTGTAGAGATTGTGTCGGGAGCCAAACAAAAGTTTGGAGGGAAGGTTATGGGTTGTAGCCTTAACCTAGGAGAGTTTGTCACTAGGGCCAACCTGTACATCATGATCTTGAGATCTTATGACGTCTTGATCGGTATGGATTGGTTGGAATCACATGAGGCGATACTTAACTATAAGACAAAACGGTTGAGCTTGGTCATTGATAAGGGACAAAGATGTGTGACTGTAGGTCAGAACTAGGGATTTTCCCTGAGGTTCATCTCTTCCTTACAACTATGAAAGAACATGTGTAAGGGATGTAATCTTTATGCGATCCTTACGTTATATGATAAGGGAGTAGCAGAAGGTCTAGAACACACCTTCTAGTGGTGAGAGAGTTGGCGGACGTCTTCCCGGAGGAGTTACTTTGGATGTCACCAGAGAGGGAATTGGAATTTACCATAGACCTAAAACCGGGGACTGAAACGATAGTAAGAATTCCTTATCGGATGTCGACCTTGGAGTTACAGGAGTTGAGAATGCAACTGAAGGATTTTTTGGACCTGGGACTTATACGTCCAAGTGTGTCACTGTGGGGTGTGCCTGTTATTTTCATACAAAAGAAGGATGGGTCACGGAGACTATGCATTGACTATCGTCAATTGAACAAGGAAACGATCAAGAATCAGTATCCATTGCCAATGATTGATGATTTGTTGATCAGATGAAGGGTGTGACGGTGTTTTCAAGGATCAAATTGAGATCCACCAGTTATGAATCAAGGAGGATGACGTCCCTAAGACCTCCTTTAAGATGAGGTTTGGACTTTACGAGTTTATTGTTTTACCATTGGGACTAACGAATTCCCCAGGGGTATTTATGAGTTTGATGAACGGGGTGTTATGAAAATACTTGGACAAGTTCGTCCAAGCATTCATTGACAATATTTGATTTCTCTCGGATGTTGGAAGAGCATGATGATCACTTTCTCTTATTACTACAGTGTCTACAAGAGAACAAATTCTACGGGAAATTGTCTAAATGCTCATTTTATCAATCGAACATTCACTACTTAGGGCATGTCATCTTCGACAAAGGTATCTTCATGGATCCAACAAATGTTGAGGATATTATGAAATGGCATACGTCGATGAATTTCCCCGTAGTGTGAAACTTCATGGTTTTAACAGGATACTATCGACGGTTCGTTGATGGTTTTTCGAAGATAGCAAATCTGATTATGGAATTGCAGAAGAAGAACAAGAATTTTTTTGGACCTAGAAATGCGCAGAGGAATTTCGAAGGCTCAAGGAGTTGTTGACAACAACACCGATACTATATGTCCCTGACATGGACGCATACTACTTGGTATGCACTGAGGCATTGAAGGGAGGCTTAGGTGGAGTCTTGATGCAAGATAGACAAGTGATCACTTACATCTCTAGAAAGTCGAGAAGGCATGAGAAGAACTATGTGATGCATGATTTGGATTTGTTATCCATTGTTTATTCTTTGAGAGTTTGGAGACCCTATCTTATGGGAGGGAATTTCAAACTAAAACGGACCACTGTGAACTACAACACATATTTATGCAAAGCGACTTGAACGCACGACAACGACGTCGGTCGGAATTGCTTAGCGAGTACGATTTTGAGATTACTTACATAAAAGGTACAATGATTAGAGTGGTGGATGTGTTGATTCGAAGACCACACATATTTTTTGGTGATGCCTCTTTAGATGAATCTACGTGAAAAGATTCTAACTTTATAGTGCGACAATGATTGGTACAAGGAGGCCAAGGATTTTATCGGACATAACACAATGATGGTACCAAGATTGAAGGATTTACATTTGACGATGATAGATTATTGAGATTTAAAAATCGAATTTACATACCACACAACGACGGGTTGAGAAGTTTGATCCTAAACGAGGCTCACAGAGTAGTGTGTATGGCTCACCTGGCAGTCATGAAGATGAGGGAAGACCTTAAACCCTTATTCTTCTGGAAATGAATGAAGGCATACATAGTCAACTACGTGGCCAAATGTCTATAATTTCAGCAGGTGAAGGCTGAATAGAGATATCCAGCAGGATTACTACAGCTACACACTATTCCAGAATCGAAATGGGAGGTCATTTCGATGGATTTCATTGTTGGATTTCCACTGACAGCAAGGAGACACGACTTGATTTTTGTGGTAGTCGACACTCTGACGAAGAGTGCTCATTTTATTACTATGTGTACGACATATCAGGCACCTAACATAGCTAGAGTTTTCATCAGTGATATTGTGAGGCTGCATGGCGTACCTAAGAGGATTATATCTGATCGAGGATCGATGTTTACTAGACGATTTTGGACTAGTTTCCAAGAGTCCTTGGGAACTCGACTTAACTTTAGTACTACGTATCAACTGGAGATAGACGATCAGACCAAATGAACAAACCAAATCTTGGAGTACATGTTGCACATGTACGTGATGGACCAACAGAAGCATTGGGATGGATTCTTGCCATTGGTAGAATTTGCGATAACGACAATTATCAAAGCACCACTATGATGGTGGTCTTCGAGTTTCTTTACGAGGGACCATGTCGGATTCCTTGAGTTGGGATCATATTGAGGATAGGGTCTTGGTGAGACTGGAAGCGATCCAATAAATGGAATATCAAATGAAACTATAAGACAAAGGATCAAGGAAGCGCAGGATCGACAAAAGATTTTGTCGATGTGCATCGTGTCGACCGTAGCTGCGATGTTGGCGACCGAGTGTTCTGATGGGTGAGACCGCATAAGAGTTTGATCAAGTTTGGAAAGGGTGATAAACTATCTCCTAGGTTCGTGGGATCCTGCAAGATTGTGGAAAATAGAGGGTCGTGGCCTAGTGACTAGCCTTTCCTTATCCTTGAGGCATATGCACGATGTCTTTCATGTCTTTGTTTGAGACATTATGTTAGTGATCCTACACATGTTTTGACTTGAGTAACTTGCAGGTATTGGATGAGGGTGTGCTCACGACTAAGCCAATATGCATCCTAGACCATTGCATTCATCAGCTACGGCATCGAATAGTAGATCAGGTCAAGGTACAGTGGGACAACTATAGTCTACACTCGACTACTTGGGAGGACGCATATTATATGCGCCAACAATTTACATTTTGGTTGATAGATAGACTTATTGTACTGTGATACACTTTATTTCGGCACTTATATACTGTTAAACTTCAGGACAAATTTTAAAACAAGAGGGGGTCTATCTAACATTCCACTCTTGCACGCACTAAGTGAACTTATTCTTTGAGGACACTTGCTTGCAAGTGATCTGGACTATTATACTATTGTTCATTTGATTATGATCATGAGATATTATGGATTGACGATATTTTATTTGGTTGTATTACATAGACAGGTGCTATTGATTGGGTTCTCCTGAGTGTGAAGGACTTTGGACTTGGAGGATGTAGAGGCATCGATGAAACCCCTTGGACTCCGGACCGAGTCATGGAGTGGGACTGTTGGGTTTGAATGTTGTTGATGTGACATATGCACATATGATTAGATGTTATGATGCTTGATTATTATTGTTGACATGATTTGTTAATGGATGTAGGCTGACGATAGCTTGTCGACCAAACTCACATGTGGAGTAGAGGGGTCATGCATGACAACCAGAGACTTGAGGGAGAGGTGTGGACAACATCCCTGTCATAGCCTACTAGCACTCCCATCATGGCTCGAAATGTAGGTTAATGATTACCTAGTTAGATAAGACCCGTGATGTAGTGAGGGAAGACCGTGACAGTCGCTCACGATGATTCTAAAGGGAGTGCAATAAGACAAGGGCCTTATTATTTAGAGGCCCTTAGTCTCCCATAATATGACCTGGCAGAGTATTGACTCGAGGGTTTTTTTATGTCTACCAAGTCACTCAAGAGGAGAGTGGCACCCTTGGAGCACATAGTTCGTCCTAAAGGGCACGTCAAGCAAGGAAAACAGAAAGAGGTGAGTGACACCCTTAGAGCACGTAGTTCATCCTGAAGGGCACGTCACGCAAGGAAAACAAAAAAAGGCGAGTGGAACCCTTGGAGAACCTAGTGCGTCCTAAGGGGAACGTCGCGATTTCAACGGGTAATTGAATCAACCTAGTCGACCTTAAAATGAATAATGTGATAAGTAATATTTAAAAACAATTTCCCTAATAAAGATGTCGCCCAACCTAGTGAAATTAAAATCTAGGTCTAAGAAACACATGTGGTCAAAAATTAATAATCATAATTAAATATGTAACAAGAAAGGGGTAAGAAATTCAATTAAATTATTAAAATCAAAATAATAATGGGGGATTAAAATTTTAAAATGTAAATGATTGCTTTATCTACATATGCTAATTTAAATTTAATTAAAAAGAAAAAGGGGAAAATGGTTGTTTTCCTACACTGGCTAAATTGAGTTTTAGTTAAAAAGGGAAAAGAGGGAAACTTAAAAGAAATAGGAAACTAAAGGAAAAAGGGGAAACATAAGGAAAAAGAGGAAACATAAAGAAAAGGGAAAACATAAAGAAAAAGTTGAATGTCTAACTTGGTAAGGAATCTTGCCTTGGGAACTTGCTATTTCTGAACTCAACTAGGAATTTAGTAAGACGTAAGTCATTTAAGATGTGTAAGGGAATATTGGGACACCAAGGAGCGTTTTTAGGAATTCTTTTAGGTGGGTGAGGGAAATATGAATAATTAAATAATTGATGAAATTAATTTTCTGGTGCAACTAGGGGGTTGGATGGCATCTGTAAGACGAAGGTTTTTCTAATTAAATGGGAACTTGGGAAAGAAATCACTTAAAAACTCTATAAAAAGGATGGAGGAGGAGGAGTATGGATCTGATCTTGATGCGTAATGTTACGCTGCTAAATTTTTGTCTTGACTGAACTTATCTTATGGGAATTGGGATACCCAGCTCGAGTAATAAGTGGTAGCTCGAGCTTGCAAGGCGCGTTGGGTGCTAGTGGTTCTCTGGTATTGTGTGTGTGGTTGATTTGTGGCTTGGGGGGCTCAGGGGGAAGAAGAGTACCCATATCGCTCGCTGGGAGGTACCGGTGAGGTCACATCGGTCGGCAAGTAGGAGCTGGATGGAGCACGCGTGGGACAACAACTCGAAGCTATCGCATTTGGCTATGGTACGTATGCATTTATTTTGAATGGTACATTAATATTGTTCCTGCGCTTTCACTACTGTACTTATTTGGTGTAAATATTATGTTTTACTCATAATTTTATAATCAATGAACTTAAAGTCATCCCAGCCTTATGCTTGCTTCATTTTGAATTGATTCCCTTGGCGAACCCAACCCTGATTGCTATGACTTTTCTGTTATTGTTTTATTAATTACTATGAAGAAAATTGTGTTTTTCCCTTATCCTTTTAGTCATCAGTCCATTCTTGAGAAGTTGTCCAAGAGATGAATCGATGGTCATCACTTGGGTGTTTAAAGACCTATAGATTCAAATGCCCTGCTTTTATGTGCATGGATGATGAGTGGAGGATAATTTTTTCCCAGATGTCTATGCCTTACTTATCTCTGCGTTGATTGATTCATGGTTTAATGATTATATTTGTGCCTTCTTGTGTTCGAGTACCTTTGCATTGATTGTTTAAAACTCCAAAAACCTCGACGTTTCCTTGAAAGATTATTTCTGCACTCTTTTGATTCATTTCATTTGTGTTTTCTGGAAGTTGATTTCATCTCTACGTTTCTGGAATGATTATCTCTGTGATTCATCTCTGATCGATTTCTTGGCATATTATCTCAACAAAAACGTGGGTCAACTTCAAAAAAATCGTAGCTCCCTTTTCAGCTATGATCTCATCCTCCTTTAACCGCGTTTTGGTGGATGTTACCAAGCTAGATCTTGTAACTTTATGTTGCAATTTTGTGGTTGTTATTTTACTTCTATTTTATGCTCGTTGTGTTGCGTTTGATGGATTTTCTCCACCAATTTGTGCTTCCATTTGCCAGAAAAAACGTGGTTTTAATGTTGTGCTTTAGTAGAACATTACCAACAAATTTCATTATTGTTTTACCTGCATTTTAATATTATTAAACCCTTACCAAGAATTCAACCATGATTTTACCTCTGCTATTTCATATCTATTATGCTAGCATTATCGTATAATTGCTCTGTGATTTCACCTATCTTTGTGCCAGCAATAACATCCTTTTACTCTACGAATTGAATGATTGGACCATGATTTTACCTATAAAATGTGACTGTGATTGAATACTTGTTGACAGTGTTTTATATAATCTAGACATCATTAACCCTGTGTGTTGGTTTACATAGCAATATCTAGTGTTAATGGGCAGCGAAATCATATATTTAGTAAAAAATGACACCATATAATTCATAGATAGAAAGTTGTATATTTTTTGACAGAGTTTCTATTTATTAAAGAACAACGAATTAATTGCAATGTTGTTGTGAATGGCAACGAATTTATGGCGATTTTATGATAGCAATTTATATATGCCTGCATGTTGTTTTTTTATATGTCTGCATTCATTTTAATGTTATAATTGTGATTTTATATATAAATACAATTATGACTTATGCCTGCATTTCCTTCCATGAAATACACAACAAATTTCATGATGCTCTATGCACAGGGAATCTGGATAGCGTTTCTTTATTGTTGACAAAATTATGTTGACAACGATTTATATGTATTATATAATGATTTTAATAATCAGAAAATGAGTGGGTATTCAGAATGATTAAATCATCAGAAACGATTTTATTGATAGCATATTGATCGTTGCTTTTTGGACAGTGAAAATAATTATCAATTAGTTATGGTTAATTACACCGAGAATTTAGTATTTAATTTATATCAGCAATATCATTTATATACCAGCGATATCATGCTTAATAAATGGAAATAGCGCATACACCAACAATATAATAATTAATAGACAACATTTATAATAGACAGCAACATAGTAATAGTTATCCATCGACAACTAGATTGTGGTTGACAACAGTTTCCCTTAATTTTATATGTTAGTGGATAGCAAATTCTAATGTATCAAGACAACGATTCCATCTATTTAATAGATAGTCAACTCTCATTTATATAGACATCGACATGAATTATATGATAGACAGCGAATGGAAATTTAGAATAGCAATTGAATTATCACTACATACAATTGATAGCAAATGGAAATTTAGAATAGCAATTGAATGACAAAAAATTTATACTTTTGATTTTAAATTTTTGTATGACAATAAGGATTCAATAGTTAGTAAGTTAATGCAGAAAATATTCATGACAATGATACATAATCTAGTTTCTTGCTAATTTACTTTCTAACTGTTAATTCTTTTGTTAGACATCGATCTCAGTAAGGGATAACACTATATTTAAACAACTATGTCATTATTATATATCATTAGTGTTAATAGAATTATTAGCTCTTATTTGTATAAACAGTGAATATGATTGGACCGAAATATTATTTCGGGATAGTGATAACATTTATAATAGTTCACATTTATGGTCACATTTATGATAATACTAACTTTTATAATAGTTCACTCCTTCGCGCTTAGAAATTCTTAACAGATTATGGTTATGGTTTGATGGCAAATTCGTTTAATAGCTTGTGCAATTTAATTGAGTGATGCCACCTTGCATCTTGTTGGTTGGTTTCTTGGGTGCGTGGGTATAGTCTTCATGTATGTTTGTCAGTTAGTTTGGTATCCTAGTGCATTGGATATTTCTTGGGTTGTTGTCTAGATATGTTAGGTTGTGTCAGGGTTATTGTCACACCTATCGCCTTGTGACGGCATGATTCCTAATGAGGGGATCATTGTGCGCCCTGATGGATAGAGGCGAATGATAACTTAGTCAGATTATGTGCTTCCTGAAGTGGGCATTGTTCATTGTAGTAGATGTTGGTGCTTGGTTTTGTAACGCCTTAAGGAATCGGGTTTTGCGTGACATAGAGGTTTCTAGTTACTAGTCATCGGGGTCGTTGTGTCGAGATTGTGGATGTTGTCCTTGGCATGTCGACGTTGTCTAGATTATGTTGGTCAGGTATTCGTTTGTATTGTCATTTGTGTCACATGTTCATCTGGTTGCTTGATGTGCTAATATGTTGGGTCATTGGTGGTATGTTTCCTGATTGCATGTGTTGTGTTCATCCTCAAGTTGTGTTGATTAGTTGTTTTCTTGATTGCCTTCCAGCTTAAAATGTTAAAGCAAAAAAACAAAAATTGCATCGCTTGTAGTCGTAATGATTGGGGTCATTACACTCAGTCTTTACAAAATGAAATTCAAAAGGCTCTAATAGTTGAGGAAGATCTGAACAATGGGAGTTAGAGAAGGACTCCTTATAGACATGGTGTACAGGCGACACTAGGAGCACAACAACACTCGACACCATCCAGGTAGGCTTTAGAGAATTGAGATACGCCTAGAGGACCTATGTTCATGACACCATGGAGACAGACTCCTCAGTAGAGGACTCCTTACAGAGGACCACAAACAATAGCAGTAGCATCATCCACAACAACAACATTTTATGCATGTTCTTCAGAACATATCCGGACCACAGAATGTTAGACCAACAACTTCTACTTCAGGGAACAGGAGCACTAGATCAAAGACTGGATGTTGGACATATGGTGAGCCACATTACTAGTGAGACTGTCCAATTAAGAAGGACACAGTGGTTGGATCATCAATACCCAATACAATTGGAGATTTTGGCAAGGCCCACAGGATACATGTAGCGGTGAACAAATTTCGGGCATCGCACCAGTCCACTGTGCTAGAGATGTCATGTACAATCATAGACTAAAATTATAGTATATTGATGGATCCAGGTTCTATAGAGATATTTATCTCTAATGCAGTGTTGAAGAGAATTAAGGTAAAGGAAGTAGATCAGAATGAGTTCAAATATGTAGAAATGGCATTAGGTTCCAAACAGAAAGTCGAAGGAAAGATTACAAATTGTAGCCTTACCTTGGGAGAATTTGTGACAAAGGTAGATCTTTATGTCATGATATTAGGATCTTATGACATAGTGATTGGTATGGATTGGTTGGAATCGCATAATGTGATACTTAACTGTAAGATGAAATGGTTAATTTTGACGGATTATTTGGGACAAAGTAGAGTGATTGTAGGAAGAAACCAAGGAGTGTCCTTGAGATTTATTTCTTCCCTACAATTGCATAAGAGTATGATCAAGGGATGCAAGTTATATGAAATATTAGTACTGAATGAAAAGAGAGAGGCAGAAGGACTATAAAACCTTCCTATAGTACAAGATTTTGCAGACATATTTCCAAAAGCGTTACCAGGTTTACCGCTCGGAAGAGAGTTGGAGTTTACAATCAACTTGAAACATGGAACTGAATCGATAGCGAGAATGCCTTATCGGATGTCAATGCTTGAATTGCAGGAGTTGAAATGCAATTGAAGAATTTGTTGGATTTGGGACTGATACGTCCAATTTTGTCACCGTGGAGTGTGTGAATAATCTTTGTTAGAAAGAAGGATGGATCGTGGAGGCTTTTCATTGACTACTGTCAATTGAACAAAGCTACAATCAAGAATCAATATCTATTTCCAAGGATTGACGATTTATTTAATCAGATGAAAGGATCGATGGTGTTTTAGAAGATCGACTTGGGATCAGGATATCACCAATGACACATTAAAGAGGAATATATCCCTAAAACCACTTTTAAGATGAGATTTGGACACTATGATTTTACATTTTTACCATTCGGATTGACGAAATCCTCGAGGGTATTCATGAGTTTGATGAATGGGGTATACCATGAATACTTTGACAAGTTTGTTCAAGTTTTTATTGATGACATACTTATTTATTCTCAAATGAAGGAAGAGCATGATGAACAGTTGGGATTGGTGCTACATTGCCTAAGAGAAAACAAATTGTATGGGAACCTATCAAAATTCTCTTTTTTCCAATCGAAGATTTATTATTTGGGACATATCATATCTGGTGAAGGTATCCTTGTGGATCCAGCGAAATTAGTGGCTATTATGGAATGGTCAGCACCGACAAACGTACAATAAGTACGCAGTTTTGTGGGTCTAGCAGGATATTACCGACGATTCATCAAAGTCTTTTCGAAGATAGCAAATTTGATCATTGAATTGCAGAAGAAAAAGAAGTTTGTATGGACTGAGAAATGTGCAGAATCATTTCAAAAGCTTAAGGAGTTGTTGACAACAACACTGATACTAAAATTCCATGACATGGAAAAGGAATTCTTGGTATGCACAGATGCATCCAAGGAGGGTTTAGGCGGAGTTTTGATGCAATACGATCGATTGATCGCTTACATTTCAAGGAAATTGAGAAAGAATGAAGAGAACTACGCAACGCATGACCTGGAATTATTGGCAATTGTATATGCCTTGAGAGTTTGGAGACATTATCTAATTGGATGAAAATTTGAATTAAATATATATCACTGTGGATTGCAGCATGTTTTTACACAAAGTGACCTGAATGCATGACAAAGGCATTGGTCATAATTACTTAGCGAATACGAGTTTGAAATTACTTACATTAAAGGAACTGTGAAACACATGGAAGATGTGTTGAGTCAGAGACCACACATATTTTCGGTATTACCTCTTAAGACAAATCTTCAAGAAAATATTCGAACTTTACAATTCGACAATGACTGGTATAAATAAGTTAAGAATAATATTGGACAAGATACCATGATGGTATCGAAGTATGAAGGTTATTCACTAGACGATGATGAATTGTTGATATTTAACGAAAGAATTTATGTATCACCTAACAACGAATTAAGAAGTTTGATATTGAGTGAAGTGCATCGATCAGTATACATGGCTCATCTGAGAGTCACAAAGATGAAGGAAGACCTTAAGACTTTATTCTTCTAGAAGGGAATGAAAGAAAACATAGTTAGTTACGGGGTGAGATGTCTAGAATTTCAGCAAGTGAAGGTTGAACATAGACATCCAACAGGATTGTTACAGCCACATGCTATTCCATAATAGAAATGGGAAGTCATTTCGATGGAATTTATCGTTGGATTTCCACTGACACCAAGAAGGAACGATTTGATTTTTGTGGTAGTTGACACTCTAACGAAGAGTGCACACTTTATTCATGTGCGTATGACGTATCAGGCTCCAAACATAGCTAGAGTATTTATCAATGATATTGTAATACTTCATGGTGTACCAAGAAGGATCATAAATGATCGAGGATCAGTGTTTATAAGACGGTTTTGGACCAGTTTCCAAGAGGCCTTGGGAGCACAACTAAAATTTATCACAACTTACCAGCCAGAGAGAGATGGGAAAACAAAAAGAACATACCCGATTTTGGAGGATATGCTACGTATGTATGTAATGGACCAACATAAACTTTGGGAAGAATTCTTGCCACTAGTAGAGTTTGCATACAACAACAATGATCAAAGTACGATTAATATGGAACCGTTTGAGTTTCTTTATGGGAGAGCATGTTGAACTTCATTGAGTTGGGATTGACTCAAGGACAGGGTTTTGGTAGGACTAGAAGTGATTAAGAAATGGAAGAACAGATGCAATCAATAAGACAGAGGATTAAGGAAGCACGGGCTTAGCAGAAGAGTTATGTTGATGCGCATCGCGTTGACCGTAGTTATGAAGTTGGAGATAGAGTCTTCTTGTGGGTAAAACACACAACAGTTCGATCAAGTTTGGAAAGAGTGCTAAACTCTCTCCCATATTTGTGGGACCCTTCAAAGTAATGGAAAAGAAAGGACCCAAGGCTTATCGACTATCCTTTCCTGATTCTTTGAGGTGTATGCACGATGTATTTCATGTATCTATTTTGAGACATTATATTAGTGATCCTTCACATGTTATTGACATGAGTTCCTTGCAAGTGTCAGATGAGGGTGCTCTCATGGTGGAGCCAATCTGCATTCTGGGCCATCACATTCGACAACTACGGTGTCGAAGAGTCGATCAGGTCAGGGTCCAACGGGAAAATTGTAGTCCACACTCGGTTACCTAGGAGGATGCATTGGACATGTGTCAACAGTTTCCTTACTTGTTTAATATATTATACATATAGATCTATATCAAATACATTTATTTACTTTCTTTTATATATACTGTACAAAATTCAGGACGAAGTTTAAAACAAGAGGGGGTGTATGTAACATCCCACTCTTCTGAGCATACTATTATTGACTTATTATTTGAGGAAACTTGCTTGTAAGTGATCTGAGTATGGTACACGTTGATTTCATTCAGATCATGGGTTATATATAATGATGTTGAGGTGTTATGTATTATTGATTATATTGATGTATAGATATATTGACAGATGCTTTTGACAAGTCGTCCTGAGTGTTCAAGACACATGATAGGTTAAGGATGTTGATGGCATCAATGGATTCCCTTGGACTCCGTATTGAGTCAGGGAGTGGATTGTATCTATTTAGTATTTCATTTTACACACATATGTTGTATGATTGATATAGTATGATTTATGTATATGGAATTATTGACAGTTGTTTTTTTCCAATGGATGTAGGCTTGACGATGCTTGCTAATACGACTCACATAAAGAGTAGAGAGGCCATGCATAGAAACCATACATTTAAGGGAGAGATGTGACAACGTCCATGTCACAACCTACTAGAACTCCTACCATGGTCTGAACTGTAGGTTAATGATTACCTAGTTCGAAAGGTCCATGATGTCGTGAGGGACCTTAAGCATCTTTAAATACTTATGGAGTTACTACTCTACAAATTTTGACTTTATAATTGATGACTGAACTAAAATCTTGATTGTAACTATTTAACATCACTAGACATGATTATGAAATTAGTCCAGGTTATCTCAGTTATTGAAAATGGTGAATGTGCATGTATTTCATTTATGTTTATTGAATTCTAAATAATGAAAAAAATAAAAATAAAAATTATTAAAATAAGTCCTAATGTTTTGTTATAACACTCATTAGTGTAACTTGGAAGATCCATTAGATTTCATTGAATCCTAGAGTGTTACAAGTATTATTATTGGAAAATGTTGTGGGGAGATATGCAAATGATTCACAATTGATTGTTACAAAATTTCATAATCAAATTGCTAATAGAAAATTCAATTGCAATCTATTAAAGTTTTATTGATTCTTAAAAAAAAAGAGTTGAAATATATATATATATATATATATATATATATATATAAGTAATAAAAAAATGTATACCACCTCTGTTATGTACACTTATACATTAATGTTAGCTGATGGAATGTTAAAATTGGGATCTACATAACTCCTAACTCCTATCTCACTTATAGAAATATTATTGCTATGCATAACTCTTAACTCCTAGCTCACTTATAGCAATACTATTGGGATCTGCATAACTCTTAGCTCATTTATGTGCAATTCATGCCACTCTTGAAACATCATTAATTTTTTGAATTAAAATATCCTTTGAATCCTTGGGATTGTAGGCATGTGACTCAATATCTTATGAGGAGGACCATGTGCATTTCCCCTTTTTTTATATACCTATCATGCCCACATTCTGGATGTATCTCTCTGTCCTCATATTCATCTTTGTATATAATGAAAACATGTAGACAAGTATGATATGATATGTACCCAACACTTGATTTTCTTATCAATTGTTTTTCCTCTTCACTATTCTCGAGGACATTGTCACTTGGAAGTACCTTATCTTTCAGTAATTTACAATTAGTTGGAAATAGAAATGTACATATTCATCAAGCATGCATGAACTTGTTGGACAACTGAGAAGGGGGGGGTGAATCAGTTGTTACCGTGCTTAAACAATTATGCTTATTTTAAACTCTTTGCAGAGCACTTAATGACAATCACAATAATGCAGGGAGGTAAGAAATAGAACATTCGACATCAGTCACACATATGAAATATATAGAGACAAATATTTCCTGAGGAAACCCATAAAGGGTAAAAAACTCTTCTTCTTGGTATGATAAGTAATCTTTACATTCTGTACATTATCATACATATGAGCTCCAACACATCATGAGGCTACAACCTCTGTTTTGCAAGATGCAACTTGCTGAGAGCACCAACTCTCTATTTTCTCTAGCACCTATTAGAAGGAAGCACCAACTCCCTGGTTTCTCTAGCATCCACTAGAAGGAAGCACCAACTCCCTGGTTTCTCTAGCACCCACTAGAAGGAAGAAACAACTCCCTAAGTGTTCCAGCACCAACTGGATGGAAGCACCAACTTCCAGTCACACAGGCACCAACCTATATAACAGAGAACAATAGTTCTCCCTTGCACCACCATGTCACCCTTGTTTCTCTGGATGCAACCAAATGGAAGAAACAAATCCTTGTGTTCAAGCACCCACTTGAACCTGTGAGGACAACAGTCCTCCCTAGAACCTCCCTAGCACCTTAAAATATAAAGTTTGCTATATATAAATTTATCACAGTGATACAATATTTATCAATGGCTTACCGGTCTCATCATTGTTCTACTACACTGCTCTGCTCTACCTACATCAGTGTCTTCCTGCACCCCTTCCTTATGCTTTATGTTCTTCTGCCTTTTATGTTCTGTGTGCCATGTCCCTTCTATGCACCATTCCTCTTCGATGCATTTCAGCTGCTTCCCTCTGCCTCCTTCTACACACATGAATAACTCTCAACATCCCACAATCTCTTCTATGTTCTGTGTTTTCATTCTCTCTGTGCATCTTCTGCATCCTCTATTCCCAATACTTCTGCATGCTCTCCCCATCTCAGGTGCTATGCCTGATCATCATTTCAACTCTTTATCTTCTCTGGCAGCTAAACCCATGCGTCCATCATAACTGGGTGTTATGTCGAGATTCCTTAGCCTCTCCAGCAGTCGAGACTCTTTGTCTTCTCTGTCATAGTCGAGCTCATTACCTCTATTGTAGTTCCAGGCTCCAATGGTCTTACATCTGTCAATAACCTCTATGAATAGTCTTCATGCCACTGGAAGATGCCTCGAGACTCTTCATATTCTCTGGCGATCACCCTGAAGTCTCTTCGAGTCCTCTGGCAGAAACCATCAGTCGTTTCTAGCAGTTGCACTGTGAACCTCCAAGAAAATGCATCAGCAACTGAATCGCCAACTGTCCAAGAGTCATGATTCGTTTTTTCTAACTGAATCGTAACTATGAAGAGAAATAGTAGCCCTTCGATCAGATTTCCAAGTATCCAACAACATTGGATTACAAGCACAGGGTCTCGTGTTGATTTCACCATTTCGCATTTCGGCATTTCGGCAATTCTTGTGTTGAGATATCTTGACGCTCCATGTCGCGATCCCCAAAAATCTAAAAAAGGATCTTAGCTGGACTAGCTCCTTCCCTTCTCGTGACCATCGGTGGTGACCAGACGCTTATCCACAAAGCACTTCGCAATTCACAACTTCGGGAATCCTGTGATGAAGGGTCTCGACTCTTCATGTTGCGATCGTCGAAACTCCGAAATGGAGTTTAGCTCCACTAGATTCTTCCCCTCACGTGACCATTGGCAGTGACCACATCCTACACCAAAAGGTGTTTTTCGCATTTCGCGATTTCGCATGTCGCGAATTTCTGTTGCGAGGCATCTCGACTCTCCAAGTCGCAATCTCCGAAATGGAGTTTAGTTGTTAGTGCCTTCCTCCAACTCTCGACGATGTGACCACAGCCTATGACCACTCGCTAATCATTTGAGTGCTTCATTGTTTAGATCAATGATCCACGATCCATGGTGATCGTACGACTATCCTCCACCCCAGAACTTCAGCTTTAGGGACTTTGGTGGAGAGTTGATGCTAAAACTCCTGCAACTAAATTCCTGGAATGACATCACTTGATGACATGTCATGATCTTTGTGTCTACCACGTGTCACTCAAAATTGTGATTTCTAGGTTCCTGAAATGCCAAATCAACTTGACACTTGTCCTTATATGATTGCACCATGTGTCCTTTCTGATGTAGGTTTCCACCTATCCTTGCTGACATGGTCTGCCACATTCACCTCCTAGGTCTGACGACCCATATTTTTCCTTGATCCAACAACTAGGATTATTTCGCAATTTCGCATATCGCGAGTTCAAGAGGTTAGGGAACCTTGTTCCTTTGATCTTTGATTTCCCGGTCTGCGAAACTCCGAAATGGAGTCTTTGTTGATGTGTCTGTTTTGGGATTTCGGGGTTCGCTACTTCAAAGTTTAAAGTTCCTTTGATCTTTGATTTCCCGGTCTGTGAAACTCCGAAATGGAGTCTTTGTTGATGTGTCTATTTCAGGATTTTGGCGTTTCACATTTCGCAACTTTGGGACTCCTGTGATGAAGAATCTCGACTCTTAACTCCTCTAACTCCTGGTATCTGAAACTCTTAAATGGAGTCAAATCAACGGTCCACAATCTTGATGATTCGACGGTCCAGATATTTTCATGATTTCGCATATAGCGAGTTCCTGTCGTGAGTTTCTTCCTTGACTCCTCCAACTCCCGGTATCCGAAACTTTGAAACGTCGTGGTTTCACATTTCACGATTTCATCATTCTTTTCGTGAGTTTCCTTGACACCTCCAACTCTCGGTATCCGAAACTCTGAAATGGAGATTAAGTTGTGGTTTCGCATTTTGTGATTTTCTACCGTGAGTTGCTTCCTTTACTCCTGGAGTTTACGCTTCTGAATGGGATCCAACGATCACTTGTTGAACTTTCCATTCCCATGCCATTATCCCCATGCTATTGGTCATGATCTTTGCCATCAATGACAAATACTCTGAATTATCTCTTCTGATCTTATCGAGCTTTCTCTGCTGCGTCTTCCCAAAATACTTATGGTGCCCACCTGGCACATTCTTCCTGTACTTAAGCCATCATCGTTGTTGTACTTTCCATCAATGACAAGAATACACTGCCTATAAAACATGCCAACAATATCCCCCTTTGGCATTGATGGGATCAAAGGCACCCAGACTCTTTTCTCCCCCTTTGACATCAATGTCAAAGAAAACATGCTACCCCTGAGCTGTTGCAGTATTTTTAGGAGGTATTAGATATTAAACCAACACAAACTCCCCCTGACAGGATGGACTCTCTTATTTGAGGCCTACATAATATTTGTATCTAAACCAGAGTCTTCTCCTTCTAATTCTTAGACCTGTTCATCTTCAGCTTCCACTGTATCTTCTGTAGAATACTCAAAATTGCTCACCTCTCTTACTGGGACTCCTTCATCAACCTTTTCTTTTCATAACTGGATGACTCCCCCTATCACTGTTCTCTCTCTGCTTCTGACTGCTTTCCCCCTTTGTTCCTAAAAGGTTAGCTTTCCCTAACAAGGTCTTTCCTCTTGTTATCTCTAC